>JBAMNC010000185.1:590000-830840 GCA_037902135.1 Cetoscarus ocellatus
TGCAGTTCAAAGTTCTTCACATGGAGGAGAAAAGTGATGACAAAATAAAAAATAAATATAATAATCATGGATTCAGCAAATAACCATGCAGCAGAGGTCCATTTACTAAGCAGTATTACAATAATAATGATAATAGGGTGTCGAGAGGATTTGGAGACTAATGCACACCGAAATATCCATTAAAACAATAAACAAAGAAATCAAGATGATTAATAAAAAGAAAAAAAAAAAAAAAGGAAAGGTAAAGCAATAAAACCAAGAATTAACAGACATGAAACATCAAAAATACATAAAACATGTCAAAGATTAATAAAAAAAAACTGAAATGATACGAAGATAAAAAAAAAAGTTTATTTAGCATCAAACAATACAATTAAAAATTTAATATTAACAATAAATTAATTTAAAAATGACAGTTCTAAATAAAAACTTTTTTAAATGATAAAGCTCTGCCTTAAGTCTGGCTGAATAAATTAGTTTTAAAGATCCTCACATTTTTAGATCTTCTGAGGTCTGTCCCATGGAGCGCAGCAGCATCTCCAGATGTTTGAGTTTTGCTCTGTGGAGCAGCTAAGGAGGTTCAGAGGCTCTGATGATGTCCTGAATCAGAAACTTAAACTGTTAATAATGAAACTCTTAAAGCTGGCTGCATTTCTCAGAAGATATTTGTGGTTTTTATATTTAAAGATGAGTGGAGCTCAATTTATCTGAGGAGAAATGTGTGAATGATTAACAGATGCCCCGGGGCCCCCTTAATAATGATGATAGAAAAAAAATTAATAAAAGCAATAATAATAATAATAATAATACTTTAATAAATAACACTTACTTATTATGATAACAAAAACAGGACTTCACATGACTTTTAATCCGTACATTAAAAATGTGAAAAACTTTCTTCCTTTAATATTTTTATTCTTTTTAAAATTGTATTTTATTTCTAAGTTTAACTAAAAACACATTTATTTGATAATCTGACCGTGAGCCTGACTCGCTCTTGCATAGAGATGCTGATTTGATGTGCCGAAGGATAAAATCAGTTATGAGCTCTGACAGACGATGATGATGAAGGTTATCGTTGTTTTTATCTTTATTATGATTATGATCCTTTTCTTCTTCTAAAATCTCAAATTAAAACCCAATTAACTGTCCAGTTGATGAACATTTTGTGTGTCAAATATGAGTGAAAATGCTTCGTAACCTAAAATCATTATGAGAAAATTATTATTATTATTTTAAATATTAAAACTTCTTCGAACCAGATTAGATCAGACACATCAGGATCCATCATAACATCATTAAAACAGCTGAAATCCTGAATTCAAGTATTTTTTTAACCAATGATTCAAAACATTTATATTCATTTTATGCCATGTGAAATGTTGAATGAAGGACAAACATAAACAAATATTTTTTTTAACTGATCAAATTTCAATGACAAATAATAGTTTGTTTTAAATTTAAGCACAAAGGGTAATCAGATTTATTGATTTATTTATTAATGAAGACGGAGGATTTATTATTGCAGAGAAAGGAAAAAATGCTGCAAAAACTTCTGATTCTTATTTATTTTTCTCCAGTTATGAATGTCAAAGATGAATAAATTTAATCTGAGGAAACATCCACGTACTCAGGCGTGCTCTCCTTCTCCCTGGGTTTTGACTGGCAGGATGCAGAAATGGCACGGCTGTGGCGTGACACTCGGACTTTCATATCAGGCGTATGTGAGCTTCGTTTTAGCTCCATCTCAACAGAGAGCTTCAGTAAAGAGTTTAGGAATCACAGTGACCTGATCATAGAATAACTGAAACACAGAGTTTCTCCACAGAAAGGCTCTTACTGTGAAAGGAACAAACAGAGGGACTGATTTCTGTGGACGAACATCTCTGCTGAAACAAAATGAACGTCGCTCTAATTTTTCTATTTCCCGTCCTCTGTGGCCGACATGCTGTGAAAATAGACAAGCCCCTGATTCTGAAGTGAGCGCCGCGTCAGGCTGCAGTCTGAAAGTCAAAATGAAGACATGCATGCTCCACTAATAAAGACCACGACAGAAGAGTTTATCAAGATAATAGGAGTCAAGGATTTGGAAGACAGGTCAAAGGGATGAGGAGAAGAGAAATGGGGGAGCCATGCGAGGCACAGGCTGTGGAAACAGACTAATTCAGAGACTGGGAGTGGTCGGGTGTAGATGGATGATGAGGAAACTGGGGGTTAAGCTGAGGTCAGTCTACATGACTTTTTTCATCGGCTATGACAGTCAGTATGTCAGACTAGGAGACCACGAAGACTTAAAGTCATGCAGTGACCTGCAACTGATGTGATGACGGTGAAGGAGGAGAGCAACACAGAAGATGTCAAATAAACAAACAGTATTCAGAGAGGAGGACTCTAGTTTATATCTACAGACGTGATGTTAGTCTCTCTCCATGTTCCTCTGTTTACAGTCTGTAGCTCCTCTTCATCTTCATCTGACATGGAGGTTCGATCACAGGAGGACAAAAATCACACCTGCTAGAATTTCTGCTGAGGCATCTCAGTGTTAACTTTGACAGCACTTTTTAGTTTAGTTTAAGTCTTTTGCCTAAAATATCTTTACATTTTAGTCATAATTTAGTCTCTAAATTGTTTTAATTTCAGTCTAGTTTTAGTCGATGAAATCTGCTGTAAATTTAGTCGACTAAAGTATGAAGTGTAAAGGGTAAGGCATTTTTATGTTTCCTTGAATTTCTGAAGTCATGTTTTACACTTGGATAAAATCAAACATCTAATAACCCTTTATTGAATGCTAGTAAAGTCTGAATGTATAAATGAACAGAAACAAATTGAACTTTTGTGTGAAATGCAGTCACCTTTATTTAGGCTACCTGGCAGAGCATCTCAGTTACAATACCAGAACTGACAACAAACAGTGAACCTGCTCTACATGAATATATCAATTCATAAAGAGAGGAGCTCTGATTGGATCGCTCCACAACTTATCCCACCACCACCAAGCTAAGGCAGCTGTGATTGGATGTCCCTCTTAGCTCATCCAACCTTTCCACACAACCAAAGTAGCTGTGATTGGATATATTCCTAACTTGTCTCTACTTTCTACATGACCACATTAGGTCTGATTGGATTAAGTCTCTGTCAAACATTTTAGTCTAGTTTTTATTTGTTGATGGAAATGTCAGTTCATTTAGTTTGAGTTTTTGTCCATGTGCACTTGTTTTTATTAGTTACTGTCTAGTTTTCATCAGGGGAAAAAAGGTTGTTGATGAAAACTGTGACAAAAATAATTAGTCAACAAAATGAACACTGGTCTCAGACTGATCTGCCATTGTCGGTCATTAGGACTCACTACCGGTCAACGGGCTCCAAAACCCTGCGACTGTCGGGTCGGGCCATAATCGTTTGGTCTGATCCTGGCATTAGTCTTACTTTGCTCATGAGGTGAACACTTTTTACTCAAAGCTTGTTTGGTGTGATTTCTCTTAATTCTATGTTTCTGTCATTCACACTTCACAAATCCTGAGGCACAGAATATAAATCAGTTATAAGACTGCACAGAATTAAAATTAAAAAGAAGGTTAGATGGAATGGCAAAATACGTCTTTGCAAATCAAGAGAAGGAGTGTTAATGACAATCAAGCTAAAAAGCAATTTAATTCTGCCTTGAGCTACAACAATAGGCCTGCTGCAGGAATTAAGCAAATATTTATAAATGAATAAAAAAATAAAAATCACTCTATAGATTTAAATCATTTAAAATCCCACCTAACACTGTGTCCTAACTATACGTGAGATGTCACATCGCATCACACAGCATCGCATGCCTGCATCCATTAAAAGTGATTTTCCACACCTCGTGTTTCTCCTCGTAATCAGTAATCAATCCAGTATCAGTTGGAGAAAGAGAGAAAGTGCTTTGAATTGATGAGGGTTAATCTGCATGATTTTAGTCTGTGGGAGGAACCAGAGTGCCTGGATAGAACCCACACATGCACAGGGAGAAATAAACTCCACACAGAGAGGACCAGACTGACTTGATTTGGACCTCCAACTTTCTTGTAGTGCTGCACGAGCTCAACCTGCGCCCCTCATAATGAGGTGATTACTGACACTAATAAAAAACTCTTACAGGAAACAGCAGATTTACGTTAAACAGGTTTCCCTTCTACTCTTCCTAACAAACCCTGCACTTCATGAATCAGCTAAAACAGATGCAAAACCACATGCAGACTAAATATCCTCAGTTATAGAGGAAATATAAAAATTAGGTCCATTTTGCTGGTATTTTCGTCGTTTTTCAGTGTTTTTATTATTCATTATTCTCCCAAATAAGCACACAGATCTGTCTTTGTTTTTTAAAATCACATTTCATGAAATCAACTTGTGCTGTAAGCAACATTTCATCCAGCCAGTAAAGAGACAAGGGCGGGAAATGTTCCTGAGACAGAACAATCAAATGTTCACATTCGTCCCCTTTTCTACCCGAGTCACCTAGTCCTAATCAGGAATGGGAATCCAAAGCCAATTCCAGCTGAAAATCCATAGCAACTCCCTCGAGGACTCAGTATCATTAGTCTTTATTCTTTATCAGTTCCCTTCTCAGTTCCTCCCACTTTGGTCTGCTGGCTCTCCAAGTCAAGGACGTCACGCTCTCATCAGAGGCAGTCAGCAGAAATGATGAAAAAGTCAAAATCCTGGCAGACGAGGCAGAAATGGTCAAAATCTTGGCTTAATAGTTAACATAATGAAGAGGTTGCAGAAGTATTTATCTCTGCAGCACAGCTCTGAGTCACAGGAACTACTAAGGGAATCGTTAAAGAATCGGATCGATAATGGCATTGGCATCAATTCCCATCCCTCGTCCTCATGCCACAGATCTTTATAAATAAACTCAGACACACAGCTCTGTGTGGAAGCTTTAGGCAGATAAACTCAGCAGAGCGAAGCTGCTTTGACCGATTTTAATGTTTAAAGTTTATTTTTGTCACTGACCAAAGTCAAAGTGATCGATCAGAGGAGAAATCTAAATCAGACCAGGATCTGTTGAGACCAACATGTGCCTTCAAACCAGCATCAGTCCCTCTGAGGGTTTCAGTCTCCATGATGTTGAGATCAGGGCTCTGAAGAGACCGCTCCATCACCTCCAGGACTCTGAAGATAGTTCTTAAGGACATTGGTTGGATGTTCGGGGTCGTTGGGGCCAATCAGAAGCCGCCTTGATGGTCCTGCATGATGCTGCCCGTGGTCTTCAGCAGTGAGGACTACATTAATCCAGATCAAATCCACGACTCCATCAGCCACAAACCTGCTGGCCCTCCTCCAGGCTCCACTGTTGCCTGCAGACACTCATTGTTGTCCTGCTCTCCAGACCTTCAGAGGACAAACTGCCTTTGTTTCTCTGTTCTCGTGCTCAGCTGAGACTCTCTGTCTTGGGTCCATGTTAGAAGTTTTGGACTCAGTTCTTCCATGTAGACCACTTCTGGGTAGACCTCTCCTGACAGTAGATGGGTGTATGTGGGTCCCACTGGTTTCTTACAGATCTGAGCTGCTGGACATCTTCTGAAGTGAAGTCATCCTGATGTTTCTTTATCTGCTGCTCTGTCTCTACGGCCCATAACGTCACAAACATCTTATACCCCAGTCTGCTCTGAGATCTTTCCCTGGGAGAGACCTTGCTGATGTAGTATAACTTCCTTGTGTCTTGTTGCTGTGCTCAGTCTTGCCGTGGTAGCAGAGTTTGGCAGTTCTTGTCTTCCTGAAGCTGTTTCTGTTTACACCTGCACCTGGAGATGAAGGTCAGCACCTGTTTGGTCTCACTGGTTAATCACCAGTGTTGTGCAAGTTCATACTAAACAAGAACGAGATGGAAGTTCAGTTCACGCAGATTGAAGTGAAGTACTTCAAATTCATCGTTCCCATTTTTAAATTTTGAACTAATAAGGTTAATAGACTCCAAAATTAACAACTCGCGTTCACTTTTTCTTGTTTAATGAGCAGCTTCGAGCTTTTCTTGTTCAGTAGAGTCTCTGACTGACCTGCCCATCCATCCCCAGCCCTCAATTATTGCCTCTGCTCATTTTCCAAACTAACTGAACTGTACTGTACACTACAATAGACTCATAGGAAGAAATTACTTTTTAATTCAGGAAAAAGCAACATCAGTATATGTTTTACCGCTTAAATAATGTGTCATATTGGACAGAAAGTGAAAAAGGTGCAGCAAGGCATACTGTAGGTGCAACATAAATTTTATTTATCCTGCATTAACCAAATTATGCATATATAAATGTTATTGCTATTTTATGCAATTCAGAGGAAGGAATAATGGTGTAAAACAACAAGGTCCTGCTTCTTAAAAACACTTGAGGAGAATATGCAGGCAAAAACTGTAAGAAGAAAAAAAACAGGACGTGGAAATGAAATAAACTACGATAAAAAGAAACCTGGAAGTTAACATTCACTAAACAGTAAGTAAGGATCTTCAGATTCGACAGTGATGTGGTTGACATCTGGACTCTTTTTATTTCAGACCCGGCCGGCACAATTTGCAGAAAAACGTGATATTTTTCCGTCAGGATCTGCACTGCCTTATTCAGATAACTCCTTCAAATGTTTGTATGGATCAGTTGCTTGGCGTGCCTGAGACGGCCTCTCATTCAGCTGCACCACACATGCTGTACGCCGTAAATCGCATGTCCGCTGACGGCTGTCGTAAACAAACTCGTCGTCGTAACTTTTTTCTCCCTTTTTTTCCTAATCGAGGGTGAACGTCGTTATTTCCCTCCAGACTGAGTGAAACTCACGTTTACGCCCGCAGTTGAAAAATGATGCGTTCAGTTCACAGCTCATAGAAATATGAGCGTGTTCAATGAACGCCGTTTACTGAATGTGTTCATGCACGACACTGTTAATCACACACCAGAGTTTAATCCTACGGACTTTGTCCACGTTGACCTTAAGGCATGGGGGGGGGGGCATACCTGTCAAGTTTTGGATCTGAAAATAAGGGAAGTTTTCCGGCGCCATCCCACCACCCCAACCAAACTCCAGTATCCTTTACATTTTCAGGCAGGTGTACACGAAATCTAAAATTAACCCCTCGTCAAACACTTACTAAATACAATTAGGTGATTAGACTCTGACATTTGTTGACATTGAAATGCTGTGAATATTCCTACGTTATAATATACCTAAATGAAAAAAAAACAAAAGGTTTTATGAAACACATTTATTTATTTTACATATTTTCAGTTCATATACAAGTCAGCACATTACATGTTTACTGTTTATTTCAAATTGCTTATCTTTAAGTTAAACTTGTACATTTTGTTTTCATTACATACTTTTTTTTTTTTTTTAGATATTTACACGACTTCTTTGATTTTTTTGGCATGAATGCTTTCTCCTTCGTCACATCCATGCATCATCTCTCTCCTTTGGTTTTCTTGGTTTGATCCCACTGTTGGCACGAACCTCACGAGATCTGCCACCCAGGCTACTGCAGGGCAGATTTCACAAGGCTTTTTCTTCTTCTTCAGTTTTAAGGCGGTTGGCATCCATCACTTTGGTGCATTACTGCCCCATTCCCGTGAGGCTAGAGTTCAGTTAGGAGAGGCAGAGGATTTTTTTATTATTATTATATTATAGTACAGGGTTTTCACGGGAAAACACTAATACGGGAGGATGGCGGGAAAGAGGGGTAAAGTACAGTAGTTTCCCGGCCAAAACGGGAGACTTGTCGGTGAAGGTGGAGGGAGGTCTCACCAATGCTGAGCTGATTTTAACTTCCCTCTCTTACTGAACTTTGACACAATCAAAATGCTGAATTTTCCCTCTGCTGTGTTTTCAGGACGTTTCTCGGGCCTCGCTGGCGGAGCTGCTCCTCTCCGACCTCCTGCAGGTGGAGAACGAGGCGATGGAGGACGACAGCTTACCCGTGACCGAAGGAGAACCCGAAGACGTCCGCGTGGACCTGGAGCGAGCGGCCGGCAGCGGTCCACTGCTCGCCCCCCGGGAGAGGAAGGCCGGCTGCAAGAACTTCTTCTGGAAGACGTTCACCTCGTGCTGAGCCGGGCGGCGCTGTACAGACTGTGGAGGGCTCAGGCTGTTCTCAGCTGATCTGAATGTAAACTCTGACATCTCGCTATTTTTAACTGTTGGTTTGAATAAATGGGTTTGAGACAAACACGCCGGCTGAGTGTGCTGATGGAGGAGGGCATGAAAGGTTTTATTAGAGCTGCTCATTAACAGCCAGGAAGGGAGGCAGCTGTGAAATAAAAGTTAATGAAGGTTAATAAAGATGGAGGGTCTTCATGGCAACCGCAGGAGACTCCATTAAGTTTGTCATCATCTGTTTGAGAACACAAAAACAAACCGAGGAGAATCTGAGGAGGGTGGATGTGCAGCTGCACCAGCCAAGAGATTCATGAAGGGAAATTACAAATAAAACTAAGATTTGAGTTATATAATAGACAAACTGATCAAATCTGACGCTAAAGTTTATGAATCACAAAGAAGACAAAAAAATCAAATACGATTCAGAAAAAGGTCAGGAGAGCTTCCCTGAAGAGCTCTGATCTCACAAAGATATTATAGTGGCATTAAATTAATATAAAGTCATATTTTATACTTTTACAGCATCAGATATTAATGCTAACTGTGCATAAATGTGAAGCAAATTATCATTTGTAAAAGTTTAAGCCTATGGATGCCTGGGTGAGTGCACAGCATTTAATGACACTCAAGAAAATGGCTGTATTATCATGACATATGCAAAAACAATAATTCAGTTGATTGTTTCTCCCTTTTTATAACACCAACCAGGGCCGTAGCCAGGATTTTGAAAATACCAAAGGTCATTTTATCCTTATTCCCTGACGCTGGTATTGGTATTTTCTCAGCTATTTTCTCAGCTTTTATTCTTTCTAAAAACTTTATTTCAAAGCTCTGTATACCAACAGTATCTGTGCTCTCCCTCACATTCTGGCAGCCAATGCACCGTGCGGCCCGGGTGTCTATCAAAGATCGTCTATGGAGAAGTGAGGAGTCACTCCGTCACCCTCACTCGGTTCTCCTACATAATTTCACAATCAAATGTTTTGGTTTTTTAGGTTAGAAAAAATACAGAGACCATGACCTCGGTGACCTCAATGATAGCTACGGCCATGACACTATCAGACTGTTGGAAAGTCTGATTAGGCGCCTTTACAACAAGGTAACTCTGACGGATCTAAGCTGCACAGCTAAACGCAGCACTCCCCCCAAAAGTGCCAGAATCCCCTGCAGCTGGAGCTGGTGTTCTGGTGCACAGAGTGTCAGGATTATTTGGTGTCACCCTGCTGGAGCATGAGACCAGTGAAGTCAAAGACAGACCGAGAAGTGGGCGTCCCAACACCTCAAGAAGCTCGGTTCCTCACCCTTTCTTCACACCACCTACATGCATGATCCTTACATGTTGAAACTCGTTGTAAAGGCTCTAATCAGGCTTTAAAACGATAGAAAATACAACAATAGTTGCATAAGGTTATTTTAAATCTCCAAAAATGTTTGTTTTTTTCTGCATTAACACCTTTTGGAACGCATCAGTGATCATCAGAAAAAACAGATTATGATCCATTTTTATTCCTATTATTCTACATCAACCCGAAAAAGGCACACTTAGCCCATTAAGTCCAAAAGAGGACACGCTGCTATTCATATTTATCCATAATTTGCATTTAATTGCATCAACATTACGTCAGTCTCATAAATTCATATAATACATATACCAGTTTGAATTTGGTTGGCAGCACAAATGAAAACACACTTTCATACAACATCTTACATCAATGAAAAAATTATACAACCAGATACCACAGACACACGAGTAAATACACATAAATACACAGAGTCAGCACAATCTCACGGCTGCATCGATCCCATCAGGCTCGCCGACAGCTTGTTTATAAAACCAGTGGATTTAAGGTACCTGTTTGATTTGGCCTTGCAGGTGAAAGTGTACCTTCTCTTAACTCCTCATGAAGAGGATGGAGAGGGTTTGTCAGAATGACCTTTGCCCTCCAAGTGGATCTGGCTTTTAAAACAGAGTCAAGATCATTTAGACTCATGATTTAGTCTTCAGAGTTTGACAATGTTCCTCAGCTTATCTTTATTTGAGATACTGACGTTACCAGACAACAGATCAGATCTACTTTCACTGAATTAAACATCTGAACAAACTTCATATGTTTTGATTGGTGCTTATTTCAGGAGTCGAACCCTCCGTACGCCAGTTTTTGTGCATCATATCCCCGTTATTTAACGACTAAATAAAAGAATCATTCACTGAAGCAGAATCATGGAGGGATTTTTCAGTCTTAATATTCTCCATCCCAGTCCGGAGTGTTAAATGCTTCAGGGCTTTTCCCCGTCCTGGTATCTGCACGGTGTGAGCGCGGCAGCTGCAGCAGTCAGATTAGCTGCTCCTTTCACTCATTAGCTCTTTGTTAAGAAAAGCTTTCAGGAAGTGAAGCCTTAATGAGAGCTGATGACTGACAGCTCACACACACACACCTCGGCCTGGTTTAGTGCTTTATTGCTGCTCTAATCAGATTTTATTTGCTCTTTATTTCAGCGGGACGGCCTCCAGTGAGATGCAAAGATCTCCAGAGCTGGAGGGTCTGTGGGTGCTTCAGCTGCAACAGTGAAGTGAAAACGAGCATTAAAGCACACATATTCAGCTTCATCTGCCTCCAGTGAGTTTAACATCTATTCACCAGGCAGAGAACTTCTATGCACAAGACATAAAGTCTGCAGCATCCTGACTTTTCCTTTCTTTACCTGAGACAGCAAACCGAGAATAGACCTACCACTGTGACGTCATACCGTTGTTTGGTCATCAGTTTGAGCCCATCGGCTCAGGGCGGCAGGAGGAGGATGGTGGAATGAATGCAGAGTTGTTGACAATATGCTGAATACTGAACAGAACAATCAGCAGACTGAGGCTCAACCTGTTCAAGCAGGGTTTAGCTAATCAAATGGTTGGTGAGTGTATTTGTGAATGAAAAACATTAGTTCTGTCCTTGTGGTAGGTCTATTCCCTGCAGCTGGATCAGCCTGGTTTAATGTCTGTAATCAGTCCAAACTTCAGTCTATAACCATTGTGAGCTTCTTTCTCCTGCCATGGCCAACAATCCTTGAAATTTTTTCATATATATATATATATATATATATATATGAAAAAATTTCAAGATATATATGTATATTATATATATATGTAGATTAGATTAGATTAGGTTGGATTAGATAAGTACTTTATTAATCCCCTTGGTAAAACTCCCTCAGGGAAATTGAGAAAGTTAAAGTTATGTTAAAACTGTCACAAAAACATGGATGCTGTCTTTACTTAGTGTGCCTCTATGTGCATGTGTCATGAGGACAAGTGTGCACGTGCCTTCAGGCTGTGACAGGAAGTGTGATGATGTCACACACCTGTCCGCCTTTTTAAAAAGCAAGCGTTGCTTTAACAAACAGGAAGCAGCTGCTGCCGCCACACCAGGAGCCTCAACCGCTGTTTAACCTGTCAGCCAATCAGACGCCTGCGGCTTCAATAAACTTTAATGAGCTTTAATTACAGCCGGGCGCCTCGCCGGAGCGCCTCGCTGGAGCGCACGCTGCCTCAGAGCTTTGAGAGAAAGCATGTGAATGACTGCTGATGCCGGTTTCAGCCTTTAAGTCGTTCATTGAGAACAGACGCTCGTTAGCTGAATGCTGCGGCGCTGCGGCGTCTCTCCTTCAGATGCACACCCACACAATGACATCAGAGGTCAGAGGTCAAACTGCCATCAGGTGTCTGGTCCAGTCAGTGGGAGTCTGATAAAACTCGAACAAAAAGCCAGCGTCTCCATGGTGATGTTATCTGCAGAGTCCAGGTTTGACTCTGAAGACAGTGGACGTCCTCGGTGTCCAAAATAAAGACCGACGGGACAGGACAACCACGAGTCCAGGCGGTCATCTTTATTGAGTCCAACTTTCCCTCAATGACAAAAATGAGTGCAGTACAGTGAACTGAACTGAATTTATTTACGACATGTATACAAAGAAATAAAAATAGAGAAATCCCATTCACATACAAAAAAAAGAATAAATACAGTAAACATACACGTTCGAAAAAGGAGTAGGAAGAAGGACATACTTTCTGAATTCCTACCCCTTACTACTGTTTCTCATTGGTCGTATAAAAATATATTCTGCTTTAGCATCGTGTGTTCAGGAGTTTGCTTAAAAAATGTAAGATAAAGACATAAAACAGGAAAGTCTGACAAACACTGTACTTACAGCTCCTGCTGTGCAGCGATTACTAATACTTAAGATAATGTTTCCTCATGTTCCTTCAGAAATGTCATCCAAAAGCTTCATACACTGCAAAAATTCAAATCTGAGGAAGTTTAAAAATCTCACAAGACTTACTGTAAGCCAAAATTACATGACATGTCCAGCTACACATCTTATTCCAATATTTAACAACAAAAAATAAACCCTGGATTTCTGGTAATTAGTTTAAATATCTGCCAATGGGGCAGACAAAATTTTACTCGTATGATATCTTGGGAGTAAGATGTTTATCTTAAGTAGCTGCTATTTCTGAATTTAAGTCCCACAAGGAATAAAATTTTGCTTGAATCATTAGCAGATATTTTCTGATATTATGTTATTCAGTGCTTTATTTGGGGTTTTTTTTTATTCCTTGTAAGAAGATATTCATCTGGACTCGTCATATGAATTTGAAGTTTCAGTTAGTATTTTGTATATTTTGGACTTGAAATTAGAAACATAAACTAACTTGCTAAGATCTGAGTTTCTGCAGTGGAGGGAGATTCACATTGAAAACATCTTTAAAACAAGTTTAGTGGCACTATTGTGATGGCAAAATTTGCATAAAACTTATCTAATCCCTCATAATCATGCAGAACTAGAGGTCTGGTCTCTATGAATGACAGTCTGGAGTTGTTAATATACTAGAGGTCACCTATTAACCTAAACTTGAGAAGATTCAGAACTAAACTGAAGGAGCGCTGCAATACAGTGAGAGCAATCAGTTTATGGAAGAATCCAAACAAAGAAACTAAATAAGCCCAACCAAATGTTACCTGAAAAAAGTATCAAAGCCAGTATGTTGATACTGCAGAGAAATGTGTTCATCTAAGTCTAGCTATGTTTCTTTTGTGGCAAAATGGGAATTAAAGTGTGGCCTTTTTGTTTGTTTTGTTTGTTGTTTTTGAAAATAGGAAATAATGAAATGTGAAAAGGCGTGTTGGCCTGCAGCTCTTTTAATTTGTGTGATGTGTTTATTTCAGTAATATCTTGTGAGAGAGGGGCAGACTGTACGATTTTTCTTCTTTCTGCTCCTTTTCATTCACATGTTTGAGTTTTTTTGTTTGTATTGAATGTTTTATTTAATGGCAGAATGAAATTAAGTCCTAAACTAAACAGGTTTTCTTCTAAAAAGATAAATGTGACACAAAAAATCTTTTAGAACAAAAACACTTTATTAAGAAATGAAAATAAAAATATAGAAGAAATTAAAATATGCATAAATGTAGAATATTACATATTCGTCCAAACACATTATCGCAGATAGTTTTTTTTTTTTTGTCAAGTCTACAAAGGCTCTGCTGTTCTAAAATTAACCTACTCCTTTCATTCTGATTCATTTCAGATGTGATAAAAGAAAAAAACTTAATTATTTAATAAGTGATACAGTTGATTTTTATATGTCGACCTTCAGAGGTGAAGCTTGATGGGACACTCATACATTCTGTCAATGTTACAGCCAATACGTGGGACACAGGGCAGCACGGTGGCACAGCAGGGTAGTGCACCAGCCTCACACCAAGAGGGTTTGATCCCAGGTCGGTCAGAGCCTTTCTGTGTGGAGTTTGCATGTTCTCCCCTTCGTGTGTAGGTTCTCTTCATGCACTCTGGCTTCCTCTCACAGACCAAAAACACGCTTGTTGGGTTGAACTGTGACTCCTTATTGACTGGTTCAGGCAGAGCCAGCCCTACCCAATGTGGCCCAGTAGGCAAGATTTTATGATGTTATCTGAGATTGCTGAGGGTCAGATGTTATGAGAAGATAGAGAGAGGTAGGGAGAGGCAGCAGAGACAAAGAAGCTAAAATCTAAATATTATGGTGAGATGAATTCATGCTTTCCCAGACCATGAGTTCTGTCTTATATTTCTCTCACATGGCTCTGAAGGTGGTTATTGTGATGAGATGTGGATTGGCCAAAATCTGGTGAAACATACGTATCCGGATATACAGTATCACCATACTTTAAACAGGACAATACTTCCAAACTACATTCTATAGTTTGAGACAGATCATCTTTTCTTCAGTGTTTCATTCACTCTGACACACAGGCTACATTTATATGTAGTCAATATTCGGGTTAAGGTCAATATTCTGGTTTCTGAAACATTCGGAATAACCCGTTTACTTGCGCTAGCAAACAGAATACATTTTACAGATTACAAACAGCGACGCATGCACAACATCTTGACGCACGGAGAACGTCATCATGCAAAGTGCATCATTTCCGCTTGTTCTTCCTGTATCCAATAGCAACGTCAACAACAGCAGCGGCACGACGGATAATGAACAGCCGGAGCAGGTAGCAGTCGCCTTCATTTGCGCTTTGGTGCTGGTACTGACCCACCACCAGTACCTGACACTATTCTTTGTCAATTTCTTCATTAATCGAAGGCGAGAAAGTGAAGAAATAAGACATCGAGCCGGAGCTGTGCCATTTTACAAGTACTTCTGTACTCAAAGACCAAGATTCACTGCGGAAAGAAGGGTTAGCACAGAACATAAATTAATGTTCCTTTCGATGGGGATATCCTGATAAGCGTATATATATCCGAATATTTGGTTTGGAAAGGAGTAGCCCAGGGGTGATTTGGGGGTTTTTAAAAACCAGACTATGAACATATTCCTGTTTTTCAAAAGGGTTATTGGTGTTTACATGGCCATGTGCAACCAGGTTATTGCAAATATTCCAGTTATTAAAGTGTTAATGACTGCATGTAAACGTAGCCACAGACACCGAGGAACCTTTAGACCAGAGCCCAAGCCCAGGATAGAGAGTTTGGGTGAATGTGGTGTTGAAGGTGTGGAGGTGGATCAGTGTGCCAGAGGAGACTCTGTAGAAGGACAGAGAGCCTGCAGGACAGTCCACATACACCCCTACTCTCCCAGAGCCAGAGGGAGGAGAGGAGGAGATTCTCGTTTTTAACCTATTGTGACAGGCAGCATAGCCTCCATCAGAGCAGAGCAAACTCCACGACTGATCATTATACCCAAACACACCTTTATCAAAGAGTAATCTCCTCGTGTTCCCTCTGTAACTCACTGCTACATCAACTGTTCCACTCCACTCCACCTCCCAGAAACAGCGACCAGTCAGAGCAGGTCTGCACAGAAGATGAGGACACAAGTCGTCAAATCTGTCTGGATTATCTGGATATGAGTTGTACTCTGCGTATTTCACCATCCTGTTGTTGTCAGACACTTTGAGTCTTCTGTTCATTGTGTTTGTGTCCACTCTCAGCTCACAGGCATCTGATGATAAGAATGAGGCAGAAATCAGCTGCAGGTTATCATCTGTTCAGTCATAAAAAACGTATGTTGGTCTTAGCAGTTGTAGTCAAATATTGAGTCTAGCTGGAGTCAGGGAGCACACAAGTGATTGCTGTCATTCTGTATGAGGTTGGCTTACAACCTGATTTTGGCTCTCTTTAGTCAGTCTTTCTCCAGCCGTGGCTTTTAACAAAATCAAACATGTTTACTATTATCATAGGTCCCATTGTTGCCTTATTCTAAGAGCAGCAGTAAAGAAAGTCAAAGGTCTAGCAGAAAAAAACAGATACAAAAAGTGAAGCTGAGAGATTTAAGAGAAAACTCACATTTTCTCAGACCAGGTATCAACCTACACTGCCCACTATGGTCAGACCTGGAGAAGAAAAAAATAAATCAGAATCTACTTAATAGAGTTTACTTTGTTTATTAATATTTTCATGTTAAACATGAAAATAAAAATATTATTAAATTAACAAGTCATAAACAGCAATTGAGTGAAGCAGAGTTGGATAAGATTTGTCAACCAGCATGTTTAAAATTCATCATCAGACAAGAGCCAGGGTTTATCAGATGGACAAACTGAGAGACGTCCGTCTGTCTGTCTGTACCTCAGTGTCTCCAGTCTGCAGTGAGGATTCTCCAGTTCATCTAACAGCAGCCTCTTTCCTCGAACTCCTGGGTGATTGTAGCTCAGGTCTAGCTCTCTCAATTGGGAGAAGGAGCTCAAAGTTGAAGCCAGAAATGCACAACCAAACATGCAGTTGCGTGCACACACACACACACACACACACACACAATGATAAATTGATCAACTGGCAACCGCTGTTCGGAACTAGTTTTTATCCTGTTTGTGGTTGTCACGGGACACCAACAATCTGGACACAAAAGATAAAGTCATAACAGAGTAACATCATTCTCCATTAGCAACACAAACCTGAGCACTTCCAGCTCGCAGTTTGGACTTCTGAGCCCGTCGCAGAGCAGCTTCACTCCTGAGTCATGCAGGTTGTTGTTGCTCAGGTCCAGCTCTCTAAGATGAGAGGAGTGGGAGCTGAGGACTGAGGACAGAGCTCCACAGCTTCTTTCTGAGAGGTTACAGCCACTCATCCTGAAGAGGAAACAAAAGCACACACATGTGATTGTCCCTTTATTTGTCTCTGAGTTTTGATAAACTACATTGAGCCTAACAACTGGAGTTTACGTACAGAGCTTTGTTGGAGGCTTTGACAACAGGCAGCAGCCTCAGAAGACCCTCATCTGAAGCAGAGTATTTCTTCAAGTCAAACAGGTCCAGATCTTTCCCTGATGACATTAGGATGAAGACCAGTGCAGACCACTGAGCAGGAGACAGCTGGTCTGTGGAGAGACGTCCTGATCTCAGGAACTGTTGGATGTCCTCCACCAGAGAACGATCATTCAGTTCATTCAGACAGTGGAACAGATTGATGCTCTTCTCTGCAGGCAGGTCCTCACTGATTCTCTTCTTGATGTACTTAACTGTTTTCTTTGGAGCCTGTGGGTCACTAGCTTTCTGTTTCAGCAGACCCTGTAGGAGACTCTGATTGATCTCTAGTGAAAGACCCAGAAGGAAACGGAGGAACAAGTCAAGGTGTCCATTTGGACTCTGTATGGCCTGGTCCACAGCACTCTAGAGGACATGGTCAAGAGTCTGTTTGTCTTTAAAGATTTTAGGCAGTTGAGAAGTTGACTGGTCTTCTGACAGCAGATTGACTCCAGAGTTGATGAAGGTCAGAAGGACATGAAGAGCAGCCAGAAACTCTTGGACACTCGGATGGATGAAGCAGAACACCTTGTCCTGGTACAGTCCCCTCTCCTCTTTAAAGATCTGTGTGAACACTCCAGAGTACACTGAGGCTGCTCTGATGTCGATGCCACACTCTGTCAGGTCTGGTTCATAGAAGATCAGGTTTCCTCTCTGCAGCTGCTCAAAAGCCAGTTTACCCAGAGACTGGATCATCGTCCTGCTCTCTGGACTCCAGTGAGGATCAGTCTGGGTTCCTCCATCATACCTGATGCTCTTCATTTTGATCTGAACCACCAGGAAGTGGATGTACATCTCAGTCAGGGTCCTGGGCAGCTCCCCCCCGACCCCGGTCTTCAGCACATCCTCCAGGACTGTGGCAGTGATCCAGCAGAAGACCGGGATGTGGCACATGATGTGGAGGCTTCGGGATGTCTTGATGTGGGAGATGATTCTGTTGACCTGCTCCTCATCCTCAAATCTCTTCCTGAAGTACTCCTTTTGGAGGTCAGTGAACCCTCTGACCTCTGTTACCATGTCAACACGCTCAGGAGGGATCTGATTGGCTGCTGCAGGGTGTGTGGTTATCCAGAGGAGAGCAGATGGGAGCAGGTTACCCTCGATGAGGTTGGTCAGCAGAACATCCACTGAGGTGGACTCAGTGACATCAGTCAGGGTCTCATTGCTGTAAAAGTCCAGAGGAAGTCGACACTCATCCAGACCATCAAAGATGAACACAACTTTAAACTCTTGAAACCTGCAGATCACTGCTTCTGTGAGTTCTTCAAAAAAGTAATGAAGAAGTCCCACCAAGCTGAACTTCTGGTCTTTCAGTAGATTGAGCTCTCTGAAGGTGAATGGGAAAGTGAAGTGTATGTCCTGGTTGGCTTTGCCTCCGGCCCAGTCCAGGGCGAACTTCTGAGTCAGGATGGTTTTTCCAATGCCGGCCACTCCCTTTGTCATCACTGTTCTGACTGGTTCATCTCTTTGAGGTGGGCGTTTGAAGACGTCTTCTTGTTTGATGGTTCTTTCTGGTCTGTGTGTTTTCCTGGATGCTGTTTCAATCTGTCTGACCTCATGTTCATCGTTGACCTCCCCAGTCCCTCCCTCTGTGATGTAGAGCTCTGTGTAGATCTGGTTCAGGAGGGTTGGGTTTCCAGCTTTAGCAACGCCCTCAAACACACACTGGAACTTTGTCTTCAGGTTAGACTGAAGTCTTTGCCGGCACACTGGAGCAACTGTCCCTGAATAGATGACAAACCGTTTGAGTGAGTTGGTCCTATTGAAAATCTCAATACATTTGTTTTTCTGTTTTCTCTTTCTAACTGAATCATTTCTACCAAAGTCCTGTATGACACGTGTTCTTAAACGAACCAAAATGCTCTTACTTCTCTTCAGACAGTCTGCCAGCTCCTGCAGATCCATCCTCCTCAGGAAGTAGACAGTAATCTCTGGGAAAGTATCTCCTCTAATTTTCCTCTTGTCTTTATCATCATCATCGTCCAACACATCTTCATTTTCTGTCTGACTCAGGTAGTCTTCTTCATAATCACAATTTCTCCAGCAGCTGGAATAGGAAAAAACATTCTCATGAAGCCTTTGTCAATAGGTATCAGGACTAAGTCTATCTATCTATCTATCTATCTATCTATCTATCTATCTATCTATCTATCTATCATTTTTAATAGAACAGCTAAAGGTCATAAGAGGCTAGTGCAATGAAATTGTCTTCAGTCACTTTTTAATGTTTTAAAATGACAAATATAAAAATAGTTCAAACATAAAACATGTTCTGGACCAAAATATGACACTGAACACAGTAAAAGTGAGCATTGCCTACAAAAATGACACACGCTACATTCAAACACAGAGTTTCTAACGCAGGTCATTTCTGACTTAATTATAGAGGAGGATAGGGTCCAATCATCTGAGTATCTGAGTCTGAACATGTGAATAATGTCTCTAACCTTCAACACTGTGGAGGCGTCTGTGTTGAATCAGGAAAAGTCTGAGTAAAAAACCCTCTCAACAGGAAATATGAAGAGCACTTATCATCATAAAGTCAAATATCAAAGGCTGAAGCTGTAGGTAGAATTTATTGTGTCAAATCATTTACAACAACAGATCCTTTAGTCCCCTAAGGGTAACAAAACAAGCCTCAACTGGCTGTTTCTCTATACCTGCTGCAGGTGTTTTCTGTCTGTGGTGTGATATGATCAGACTGTGGATCATGGGGTATATATAAATGGATATATCAGAACATCCCTCCTTTTCTAACACTGACATAAAATAAGTTTTTTTGGCTAGAAATGTACATATTACATCAAAGCACATAGTATTTTGGGGCTTGTAAATGTAAATCAATATTTGATCATTGTATAATGAGTTACTCTTTACTTACAATCATGATGGGTTCACTGTGTCCCTCTGGTGCTCTGCCCCTTAGTCCACCACTGAACTGTGCAAGATGAAGGCTGCTGGACGTGCCATTGAGAGGCGTGTTAAATCTTCTGGGCTCTTGGTTCATAAGTTGGCTTATAAAGACCACCAGAAGGCCTACGCAGTTGCCCTTAAAGATGCCCGGTCCAACTACTATTCCAACATCATTAACAACAGTCCGGGAAATTCCAAACAGCTTTTTTCCACAATAAACCATCTCCTCAACCCTCAAAATCAAACCCACACAGATCCACAGCAGGACAGTGCAACTGGTTCCTGATATTTTTTAAGGATAAGATCAACTCCATCTGGTCTTGGCACTCCAGCTCTCCTGCCCCACTTCTGTTGTCTACCTGTACTCAACCTGCTTCCTTCAGCACCTTTGCCTTTGCCACAGACACACAGAGTGAAGTTGAGGGCTTCATCAAAAAGATGATGCCTTCCACTTGCCCCCTGGATCCCTTCTCTATAGCACTCATCAAATCAAACCTGCCCGCCATAAGCCCTCTCATTACAGAAATAATCATTTGCTACAGCCTGGCCATGTCCCATCTTTACCCAAAACTGCAGTTATCCAACAATTCTTAAAAAAAAAAAAAAAAAAAAACCTTGACCCAGGGCTCCTCTCCAACTACTGGCCCATCTCCCATCTTCTGTTCTGGTCCAAGGTGCTTGAAAAAGCTGTTCCTGCACAGTTACAAGACCATCTGCAACTTACACTCACTGTACAAGAAATTTCAATCTTGTTTCCACACCACCCATCAACGATCTTCTCATGTCTGCTGGTACTGGTCCCCCCTCTCTGCTCATCTTCCTTGACCTTACAACGGCATTTGATACCATTGACCACCACACCACCAAACTGCCTCCACTCAGACATTGGTTTCTGTCATGCTACACTTGACTGGTTCTCCTCATACCTCACAAACAGGACTGAGTACATCAGCCTGGGATGTGCCAGGTCCAAAATAACCCCATCATCTGTGGAGTCCCTCAAGGTTCTGTCCTAGGCCCCTTGCTATTCATCCTCTACATGATAATACTTGGCCGTGTCATCAGTCAGCATGTAATCTCCTTTCACTGCTACGCTGACAACACTCAGTTGTACCGTCTTCATCCTTTTCACCCCCATTTCCCTCCCTCCCCAACTGCCTGGAGAAGATAAAGGAGTGGATGAGTCACAACTTCCCCCAGCTGAACAGCTCAAAAACTGAAGCCAGTCTAATACCCCCTCGTCAGGTCCAGTTATCCTCCATAACCACCATCTCCTTTTCTGGTCAAGACATCCCCCTCTCAACCACAATAACCAACCTTGGTGTGAAGCTCAACCCTTATCTGACTTTCGAAAACCACATCAAACATCTGTACAAAACCTGTTTCTTCCATCTCAAGAATATTTCCAAGCTCCATCCCTCCCTCAGTTTTGCTGATGCTGAGAAACTCGTCCATGCCTTTGTTTCCTCCAGGCTTGACTACTGAAACATTGAGTATCCTCCCCAAAAAACCTGAAAAAACTTCAATTCATCCAGAACAGTGCTGCAAGTATTCTGATAAAAGTCCTGAACACATCACTCCCATTCTTCAGAACCTCCACTGTTTTCCCATAACCTCTAGAATCCATGATAAGATTGCTATCCTCACCTACCTCTGCATCCATGGCAACGCCCCAGTCTACCTCAAAGGCCTACTCACCCCACACCCTTCCACTCCGCCTCCTTCAGCCCCAAACAAACCCACAGACCATGGGAGACCATACCTTTTTCACCACCGCCATCCCATGTCTGGAACTCCCTCCCTGACCATCTGAGGAATCCTCAACCGCTGGACTCTTTTAAAAAAGGCCTGAAGACTCTCCTGTCCACACAGGCCTTCCCAAACTGCTCTTAATGCTGTTTTTATTCTTTCTGATTGTGGTGTTCTGTTGTTTTTGTGTATCTTTGATTTTAAATGTATTCTGTAGCACTCTGAGATGTATTTAATGAAAAGTGCTTTTTAAATAAAATGTTTTATTATTACTGTCGTGTGTGGAGAAACAGCAGCCTTCTAAACAATGTAAAGTAGTTTTTTATATATATTAGTCCAGATTCATCCTCTCTGTCCTGTCTCCATCCTCTTTCTCTCAGTTCAGTTCAATTGAAAGAACTTTATTGACATGAATGTTGTAGGCCATCATTACTGAGCTTATGTGTTTGTGTGCATCTATAGACATGTTTGCATGTTTCTGTGTTTAATACGTGTACTGTGATCTTCCTTTCCCTCTCCACCCTCCACTCCACATTTCTGTGTTGTCGACCACACTTCATATTTAAAAAACACATTTTTTTAAAAATAAAATAAGAAGTCTAAAATATTTTTTCTATATATGACACCATTTTTATTTATTGGCCTGTTTCTTTTGAGGAGTTAAATCCTGAGAAACCAAATACAAAAGTGAATTCTTCAAAGTAATATGTGATTCACAGTGATTAATAATTCACGTGTTATGGCCATAAAAAGCTGGACTCTATGGCTACAGTCTCATAATCCAAGTTAACACAGAAATAACAAACTTTTTCCTTGTAAGTTGAACTGACAGGAAAGAAACGTTTTTTTTTTTCTCACACTCCAGTGCTCTCCTGTAGACCTCCCCCTCTCATGACCAGAGGGCTGCAGCCTGAATCAGCAGAGGCCGCTCTGCTGTTGAACCCGAGTTTCTGATGAGAGAAACTTAGACCAGCTTTATCAGGACACTGTTAATGCTGAGGTATATTTGTGCATGTTTGCTGTTCAAGGTCCTGCTGTTCAAAGAGCTCCACCTGGTGGTCTCCAAGCAGTCCTGCAGTGATCCCTCAGTCCTCGCCTGCTCAGTCTGGACCTGAGGTCTGGTTCTGCTGAAGAGACGTTTGCAGGCTGAAGTCAGAAAAGATCAGACAGGCAAAGGTGGGGGGTTGGTGATCACAATAAGAATGATAGTAATAATAATTGTTCTGCCCACACAGTTGTGTAGTAGTAAGTATCCAAGATGATGGTTCAGACGAAGCGGCTCACAACTCTCCCTTTCAGTGCCTTTTTTTGCATTTTATTTTATTTTTGTTTGTGGGCTGTTTGTACATTTGGTTCCGTGGTCCACCACTACACCCACCAGGACATTTTGGACATTGGCTACCACCACAAGGTGGCAGTTTTGAGTGACTTTCACTACAAGCACAACATCCCAGACAAACTAGCATGACCACAACTTGTGGGAAATCACTATGTACAAGACTGCTGTGTTCTCATCATCACGGAGACCTAGCTTAACCCGAGGACCCCCAATGCCAGCGTGCAGCCAGCTGGCAGCTCTCTGCACCACTGGGATCAGACTGAGGACTGCGGTAAGAGCAGAGGTGGGGCCTCTGTATTTATGCGCATGAGGATTGGTGCAACAACAGCATGATTATCGAGAAGCACTGTTTCCCTGACATTGTGTACGTGTCTGTTAGATGCCGGCCTTGCTAACAGTCATCATCCTCACCACTGTTTACATCCCACTGGATGCTAATGCCTGCACAGTGCTCTCTTTCCTGCTCAACACCATAAAAGAACAGCAGCAGGCCCACCCTTATGGCATTCACATTATAGCTGGAGACTTTAATAAGACTAAATTAAAGACTGTACTCCCCAAGTTCCACCAGCATGTCAAGTGCCCAACGAGAGGAGGAAACACTCTGGATCATGTTTACTCAAACATCAAGCACGGTTACAGGGCCACGCTCCTCCCCCACCTCGAACAGTCAGACCAACTCTCCCTGCTGCTCACCCCTGCATACACCCCCCTTCAGACGCAGATTCAAGCCCACCACAAAGACTGTAAAAACCTGGACTGACAATGCACTCAGTGAGCTACAGGACTGCCTCCAACACACGGACTGGGACTTATTTGAGCACCAGGACCTGGAAACATTTACAGGGACACTACTGAACAACATCAAGTTCTGTATGTGAACTGTATCTGCGGACAAAACCATCTGGGTTTGTCTAAACCAGAAACCCTGGATGACCAGCCAGGTCCGCTCACTCCTCAAGGCCCATGACACTGCCTTAGGTCAGGCGACAGAGCTCTTTATAGTGCAACCGCCACCAGTTCACATACCAGGCAAACAGATCCACAGACGCCATCGCCGTAGCTCTGCACACTTTGCTGAGCCACCTCGAACAACAGCAGAGCTATGCCAGGATGCTCTTTGTGGATTACAGCTCGGCCTTCAACACCATCATCCCGGACATTCTGACTACCAAGCTGGACACCCTCTCACATATGCCTGGATTAAGAATTTTTTCACCAACAGACCCCAGACTGTGAGACTCAGACCCCATCTTTCCTCCTACCGCACATTGAGCACCGGTTCACCACAGGGCTGTGTGCTGGTCTATCAAAGTGAGGACAAACAGACCAAAAAACTGTTTCTGTCCAAGAGCCATCACCACCCTGAACTCTCACATGCAACGACCCCAGCCTTCAATATGATGTATACCTGTCACTGCTACTGCTGCTGCTCTGCTATAGCTCTACCTCAATATTCATCCATCCTAAGTAACAAAATCATTCTGTGAATATTTATTCTGTGCAGTATATTTATTCTGTGAATATTCAATCATCCTGTGAAATACATTACATTTCTACATTTCTACATTTTTCTGTGTCCTGTGCAATACAACACATTTCTTTATTTTTCATTGTTTGTTTTCTATTTTATATCTTATATTCTTAATATTTATCCTTTTTTTTACTCTTTTATATTGTCTAGAGATGGATTTTATCTTGCATATTTTTGTAAAGTCATCCGTCCGGAAAATTTCCCACACTTCCCCTGACTGACAGCCCAGATGGAAAGAACAACAGGAGAAGGAGCTTGTCTTTAGTCTTTTACTTGCAGGGAGTGAAACAGTTTACAGCAGAGCAACTTCCACACTATATACTCATAGCATCTCTTCAACCTTATATGTAGCCCTACACAAGTGGGTGTTTGTCCAGAAACAAGAATCAACCAATAAAATTGCAGTTCAGAGTTACACAAACATGCGTCACAACAGCGGTCATCGTTCGCACTCAGAAACTGTGAGTTCTTCTGCTGATGTGACGTCGCACGTCTTTCTTATCAGAGACAAGATATTCTGTCTAGATTTCTTGTTTCCCATTTGGAGTTTAAGCATGAAGGCTTTTCACACAGACATAAAAAAGGAAAACAATACGTGTATAATCATAATGATAATAGATGTATATATTTTCTTTGCATTAACTGATTGCACCAAAGAAAGAGAAGCTCTCCAATCTGGATGTAAATTAAGTCAAATGACAATAAAGGGCATTCTAGTCTATTCAAAGAGTGACCGTGTTAAATGGAGTCTGTAGCTGCTGTTTTCCATCAGTGTCCTTCTTTAATCAGCGTTCTGAATATGCGTCCAAACAGAGAGACGCTCGTTAGGACAACCTCCATTTTAGAGAGACGTTCAGCAGCCAACATGATGAACTTCAGGACTTAGAGACACAGATCAGCTCGCACACCATTTAGTTTGTTACACCTGGACAGAGGCAGCATTTGTCTGGACAGTTAAAAATCAGAATCTAGAGCACAGAAGGAAAATCTCTACAAATATCTTTCCCCAATATCACTCAGCAGGTCCCCCCTCTCTGACTCTGTCCACTGTCTCTGTCTGTCCAATAAAGACATTTAGAGGACAGAAAAGTCCATATTTCTGAGGACGGAGCTTCAGTCAAAGAAAATCTGTGACGGACAAAGACTGCAGGTCAGACCAGAAACAACAAGAAACCACAGCCAAGCAAAGATTCTGTTCAGCAGAACACTCCATCATTTAGTTCAGATCCAAATAAAGGACATTCAAGTCTGAGCTTTGATTTGATCAGTCAGGGTCCAAACAGATTTAAACCCTCAAAACTCCACAGCAGCTCCTCCCAAAGGTCTCAACATAAAGATCCACCATCCCCGTCTCAGTGGACTGTCCCTCTGGAAGACCAGGAGCCGAGGTGGACCCTGAGTAAAGAAGCTTCAGCAGCAGGTTTAGTTCAGTTTGAAGGTCACAGAGACCTCCTGAGGACAGATCTTCAGGGGAGCTGCTGCAGTGATGAATGGAAACAGTCTCTCAGTGAAGGTGTGTGTGAAGGTGTGGATGTGTGTGTTAGTATCAGGATCAGAGAAGGACAGCCGTCCTCTGTCCCAGTCCAGACTCACCCTGATCTTCTCTGGACGCTTCTCCACTGAGAGGACAGAGGACGGATGTGGTGGTGACCGTACTACGTATATATCATCAATTAGCTCTACTTCCCAAAATCCAGACTCTATCTCTCCCTTCCTCTGGACAGTCTCTGCTAACACACCCAGTATCCAGCGTTTACTGTCTCCAACCTGGACGTCCCAGCTGTGAGCTCTAGAGCTGAAGCCCTCAGAGCCCTGAACACACAAGTGATAATCAAACCTCTCTGGATTATCAGGAAGCTGCTGCTTCTTTCCTCCTGTCACGGAGGTCAGATCTTCAGACAGGACGAGTACTGAATTAGCTGTGTTAGGGTCCAGGATGACCGGGCTGTAGGGGACCAGGCCCCTCATCTTGGTCCAGATGTTGAAGCCCAGGTTGCCCAGATGTTTGGCCTGGTCTATCAGAGCTCCTGAGGGCAGCTGTGGATCCTCCAGCAGGGGGTGCTGCTGCACTCTCTCCACTGCAGCCTTGTAGTTCTTCAGGAATGAGATGTCTCCAGCCTTCAGCTGGTCCTCAGTGTCTCTGAGTGTTTGTGAAAGAGCTTCTGTCTCTCTGCTCAGAGCCTCCATCTGCTCCTTCATCCTCCGGCTCTTCTGCTCCTCTTCCTCCCTCAGAGCTCTCAGCCGGGCCTCCTCTTCCTCCTGCAGAAACTGGTGGAGCTTCTTGAACTGCTCCTTGATCTGAGCCTCTGTGTGTCGGGCCTGGACCTCCACGTGTCTCAGAGTTTGATCAAACTTCACTCTGACTTCTTCATGAAGCTTCATCTTCTCCTTTAAGGGCTGCAGGAGGTCCTGAAGGTTCTTCTTGAGCTGTGGAGCAGCTTCATTGATGGGTTTGAATCTGTGCCCAGCATGCTCCTCTGAATCTCTGCAGATGTGACACACCGGCTCCTGATGGTCCAGGCAGAAGAGCTGGAGCTTCTCAGTGTGCAGACTGCAGAGATCTTCTGAAGCTCTCTGATCTCTCTGCTGGAGAAACATCTCACACAGGTTCTTCAGGGCAAAGACAGGCAGCAGTCCCTTTGACTGTCTCCTCTTACAGAGTGGACACTCCTTGTCCTCCTTGTCCTTCCAGCTCTTCTCCACACACTCTCTGCAGAAGCTGTGGCTGCAGGACAGGATCACAGGATCTCTGAAGATGTCGAGGCAGACTCGACAGCTCAGGTCCTCCTGGAACTTGGAGGCCATTTTGTCTGAGAGTGAAGCAGAGTCGCAGCAGAAGAACAGGAAGCTGCTCCGTCCCTGAGAGTCTCTCTCACTCTGATTGGACCTTGAAGCTCTCCGTCTGTCTGTGGAGTCAGGACCTGCTGGAGGTGTTGGTGTTCCCAGAGTTCTCAGAGTTCCCAGACCTCCTCCTGGTGTGGAGCTCGTCCTGTTTTTAGTCTTTTCTCGATCTGACAGCGTGTGAGCGTCTGCTGTGAGTCTGCAGAAAACACAGCCTCTTATCTGGTCTGTTGGGTGAGATAAGGTGAAGGGGGCGGAGCTACACAGGGGCAAGAGGGCACAACGCTCCCTCAAATAAATGTTTTGCCCCCTCAAATGAAAATTTTAGAAGTTGATAAAGCACATTTTAAAATACCTACAAAATTAATATATCTTACAAGCTGACAAGAGAAACTGCAGTCATAGAAAATTTGTCATGATTTGGAATCCAAATACATCAAAAAACAAGAAGACAGACCCAAACGCAGATATAAAGTAAAAGACTTTATTTTAAAACAAACAAAAAGAGATCCAAAGTCCAAAAACTATTTCTAAACAAAAAGTCCAAAATACAAAAAGAAAACCTTTTACAAATAACTAAAAAGACTGAAAAGACAAGAGGTCTAAACAAGGAACACAATACAAAACAAAACAGGAAACATGAGACAAGGAACAGGAGGTCTGAACAGGGAAAAACAAACTAAGTAAAACAGAACAAGTCATATCATAACAAAACCTGCCATTGAGAAATGAAAGAGGAGTGGAGAGGAAAGAAGAAACAGAAAAAAGTTGTACATTTTTTTCTCTATGTCTGTTCTGTTTTACAAATTAGTTTGAGAAGTGATTTCTTTATTATTTATAAGACTACCCGTACATTTTGTAAATGTTGACTATAGTGTGTGAAGTCTCATTTTAGGTTCAAATTAATTAGGGAATAAGACCACCCAGTTAAGGTAAATGTTATGTTGTTGGTTGTTAAAATCTGGATATTCAATTTTATTTTTATACCACCAGGAGCTTAGTCTTCAGGTGAGACGTGGACAGGTCTGAAGGTGGAGGTGCAGTCCAGTTCTTCAGACTGGAGCTGGACACATAGCAAACAACCCAACTCCATGAAGAAAACAGTGTTACTATAAGCACAGAAACAAAGTGCTGGAGCATGATGCCCCCTTCACATTTCATGCACGTCGTCTCAAATTCATGCTCTTCACAAACCTTGAAACTATCGTTGAAAATGAAGCACAGTACCTGAGTGTGTGTAATGAGTGAATGCACTCCTTTGTACAATAATTATCAATTCTTTTTACATTTTTTTCTGTGCTGCTGTCATGTTGTCCCAGTTTGTCAATGTGTCACTAAATTTCAACAAATACATTTTTAATTGAATTTAATAGAATATCTAAAGATCATCATAAAAGCCTATTGCAAAGACACAACTTCAGGCACTTTCAAATGTTTTAAAATGACATTAAAATTATTTGATGTGCAGGCCTTTGGGTTTGATAGTTTCATAAAGCACTCACATTTCAAATAAGTCATCAACCATCTACATGCACTATTCCCTTTTTTAAAAAACTGTGATGTTAGTATATCAAGTAATGATGCAACATAATAGAAATTATTATTGTTATTTTATTATTATGTACCTCCTACATTTGACCATGCTCTTGCAAGCTAAAAATGTGCAGTTTTGATGTTAATTATAGCCAAACACATCTCATCTTCTAAGTATAACTATTATCTAACTTAACATTGATTATTTTGTTTTAATCTGATGTCTGGTAACCACAGTTTGAATGTCACTGTGATCAGACTTTGCTATACTGTTTAATGGTAGGTGTGGAGGAAGAATAAGAATAAACTCGTTTTCCTTTTGTACAATTAGTAATTTCATGATTCAGTAGGCTACATAATCAAATGATGACATAACCTACTGCACTCATGTGATAAGGCTCTCCCGTTGTGTGCAGCTTGCATCCTCTGCAGTCAGATCTTACCTGGTTACAGCAGTGCTTTTTTCTGATTGGCTGATACATAGCTGTATGTCATTTTTTGATTGGCTGGTGGGTAGTTGATCTTATTGAGTCTGTTGTGTTCACCTCCTGTTGAGCTCTATGATGCTCCGAGCGTGTCGCTCCACTTTCCAGTGCATATACAGCGGTGTAACTCGGTGGGCGCTACATGATAAATTTTTAGACGTAAAAAATACCAGGTGTGGTGTGTGAGAGTGTGAAAAGGTTCAAATGAGTGTGTCACACACTGAATATGTGAGACAAGAGCCCTGCAAACATGAAGCATTTTCTGGACCAAAATATGATACTGAACACAGTAAAAGTGAACACTGCTGTTACAAATGACACATTATAGAGGAGAATAGGGTCCAATCATTAATATATCTGAACATGTGAGTAATGTCTCTTACCTTCAACACTGTGGAGGTGTATGTGTTGAATCAGGAAAATTCTGAGTAACAAGTCCTGTGACCAAGAAATGTTAAGTGTGTACAGCCTGTAAAGTCTAGATGTAAAGAGTTAAAGTCTTGAAGTTTTATTGTGGATGAATACGTTGTATTAGATCATTTAGAACAAATGATCCTTTACTGTTGCCGACAGTCCTCTGACTGTTGGTCTCTACCTGCTGCAGGTGTTTTCTGTCTGCTGTGCTGTGTTTTTGATCAGACTGTGGAGCACGGGGATGATTTTTGTGAATTGTATGACACATACATATATGTAAGTACATATGACCATAAATGTACATATTTCATCAAAAGCACACTGAATATTTAGGGGCTCATAAATATTAATCCATATTTGATAATGGTATAGTGATTTAATCTTTACTTAGAATTACGGTGAGTTCACTGTCATGTGCGGAGAAACAGCAGCCTTCAAAAACAATGTATAGTAGTTCTTTATGTGTTAATCCAGATCCTTCCTCTCTGCCCTGTCTCCATCCTCTCTTCCTCTTAGTTCAGTTCAATTCAAAGAGCTTTATTGGCACGAGTCATTGCTGTCATTAAAGATTTAATTAAAACATAACTTAAAAGATACAAAGTTATTTTAAATTAAAGTAAATCATTATCTTGCTGATGTAAATGAGCACTGTTGGGAAAGTAAAGGCAAAAAAGGTTTATGATTAAATATTGAACAATCAGACAGTATAAAAAGAATATAAATATGTGTAGTTGTAGGTTCATTTATTGAGATAATTTTGGCCTATCAATGAAAATTAAGAAGGCTGTGTGTTTTTGAATGACTTTTAGAATTTCTGAGTTTATACACTGTATGTTGATTGTGAGAGATGTTTGGGAAAAGTTGGGATGCTACAGAATTTGTAGTTCACAGGGGTATTTGTCATGAACATGCAGGCAGTAGAATAATAGCAGAATTGGCTGAATTACACTGAGATGCCAATTTGTTGTTAAGGGTCACTATAGAGGTCAGCGAAGGAGGGGCTGAATGGGTCAATTTTATAATTCTCTTTAATTTGACATTTTATGGCTTTTGCTGCAGAAAAACAGAAAATCAAGGGAATGATATTTTTCACTTTAATTTTAAGGGGGGTTATAATGGTAAACCACTCAAACAGTTTCACTGTGTGTACAGCATGCAATGACAATAAAGGCTGTTCTATTTAAAGATGCCCTCTGATGATGAGGATGATTTTTATAATATAATATAATATAATACAGTATAACAATAGAACAGAACAGATTACAGTATAACATCTAATTTAATATAATATAATATTCAATAATATAGTATAATATAATAACACAACATAACATCCATTCATTATCCAAACAGCTTATCCTATTGATGAAAATATAATATAGTATAGTGTAATACAGTTTAACATCTAATATAATATAATATAATGTAATACAATTCAATACAATATAATATAATAATATCCATTCATTATCTAAACAGCTTGTCATGTTTTTATTTATTTTGAACATCTTAAAAATGAGGAAAAATACACATATACATTGGAAAACATTTCAGAAAGATGCAGCAGGTCAAGATCAGTCCACAATTTTCACAATGATTCCTCCATTTTTTTTTCTTTTTTTGAAAAGGGTGTAGAATGAAGTGCATAACTTATCTAGTCCTACTCATTTTTTCCAAAAGTGAACTCAAACGATTCAAGTCTCAGGCATTCAATGAAACACCAAATAATACAGCTTGATACAGCTAACAGCAAAACAGTAACAGAAAACCTAAACATTACCCACAGTACAAATCAATCTAATTTGATTTACACACTATTTCAAGGCAAATGTTTTTCTCTTGCTTCATACCGTCCTAGTCTGGTATTTTTGAATATACTTTTGAACCTACTTCTTGTTGTACATGTTTTCATTTCTTTAGTGCAGCTGTTCCACAGATGAACTCCTTTTGTTGATAAGCAGTGTAGTCTCATGTTAGTCCTGACTGCTGCTTTTTTGAGCATACACCTCTGAGATTGTGTGTACTCTCTCTAAGATGAAAACACTTTTGAATACTGTTTGGCAACTGATTATTTTTAAATTTGTACATGATTTGGATTGTCTTGAAGTCAACAGGTCCTGAAATTTTAGTGTTTTTAGTTTGATGAAGAGTGAATTTGTAGGTTTCTGCTCTTTTCTGAAGGATAAAGTATCAGTTCAGTGTTTGTCTTGTATGTGCTTCACCAAACTTCCACACAGTAACTCATGTATGGAAGTATGAAGGAACAGTACAAGGTCAACAGAGATTTCTGATTTAAAAGATCTTTGATTTTAGACAAAATTGCAACTGACTTTGACATAATTAATATGAGATTTCCAATTTGTTTTTTCATGGATCATCACTCCAAGAAATTTTATTTCAGACACTCGCTCAATTTCTACATCATTGATCATGATTTTATCATAAGTTTGAGTTGGTTGGTTTCCAAATATTATATATTTAGTTTTACAGAGGTTCAGTGTGAGTTTATTTGAATCACACCAACTCTTCAGTTTTTCCAGTTCACCTTGCATTGTATTCAAAAGTGTTTCCAAATTGTTCCCACAGCAAAGTAAAGTTGTATCATCAGGAAACAAGATTGTCCTAAGATAGCAGGAGACTTCACAGAAATTATTAATATATTAAAAACAAACAATAACGGGCTTAACACAGATCCCTGTGAATCCCACAGTTATTAAATTCATTTCTGATTTGACCTCCTGACTGATTTGAACAAACTAATACCTGTTATTTAAATAACTTGTGAGCCAAGTGAGTGGTGCGCCTCTTATTCCATACTTCTTCAGTTTTGTTATCACTATTTCATGGTTAACTGTGTCAAATGCTTTTTTTAAGTCCAGGAAAACTCCCACAGAATAGTCTTTATTTTCAAGTGCTGTAGTTATCTGTTCTAATAATCTCTGGGAGCCATTCAAGTGGTCCTGTTCTTTCGAAATCCATATTGTTGGTCATACAGTACATTGTGTCTAACAATGAAATCATACAGTCCAGAGTAAAATGTTTTCTTGAGTATTGTAGAGAATTGTGGCAACAGAGATATTGGCCTGTCGTTGAAGAGTATGTCTTTCTCACCTGATTAGTATAACATCTAATATTACATTATATAATATAGTATAAAATGATACATAATATAATGTAATATAATATAACATAATATAATTCATTCATTATCTAACGCCTTATCCCACTGGGGCCTATCCTCTTTCAAGTAATTATCCTGACCCCTCCAGGCCACCGTAGACTTTTGGAGCAAGAATTTCAAATCCAGACTGTTAGAAATAAACATGATGAACAGATTTAAGAAATCAAACCTTATTTTAAATCAGGATGTGTTTTATTGATTAAAAATGTGCAGACAGACGGCAGAGGAAGAATAAAGAGTTGATGAATAAATCAGACGGAGCTCATATCTTCAATAATCCTCTCACTCTGAGACTCTCTGTTCCAGGATCACTCAGACTGTCAGCTGCTCCCTCACTGTGATGCTGCTTTAAAAACACTCTGATCACACAAACTTATTTAGGACCACACCGCTGTTACAGCCTCACAAGTCACCGTGCTGACTGTGGTTACCATGGTAACAACAGATGCTGACACCAACAAGAGTATCCGTGATTTTTTTAACAACAGGATTTGATCCAGATTATCAGATATGTCTGGAACTGAAATATAAACAAAGAAATATATACTCATTAGGCCTGCTGTCACCAGTTAGCATGGTCACCAAATAAAGCATTACACCAGTCAGACTTGTGGTTTGAATAGATATGAAAATAAAACTGCTTTGGCACAGAGACATTTTAAAAAGAAGCATTTCATGGAGCTGTAATAAAGTCATCAACAGTTTGTTGGTGTGTTTTTTTGTACGGGGATGTTTTTATCAAACTCACACATGTGGACGAGATTATTTTAGACACCAGAGGAGAAAAAGGTTAAAGACGGCCGCCTACATGAGGACGTGTGTCAGTGAAAGGTCAGGCCGTGGTGAAATAGCAACCTGTAAATGTAGAAGCTCCAGGTGATGTTGGTCACAGATCAGTCTGACAGTGTTACGCTTCAAAGAGTGACCGTGTTAAATGGAGTCTGTAGCTGCTGTTTTCCATCAGTGTCCTTCTTTACTCAGCGTTCTCCAACAGGATAATGACCCAAAACACACAGCTAGAACACCCAAGAATGGCTCAGAACAAAACATTGGACTATTCTGAAGTGTCCTTCTATGAGCCCTGATCTAAATCCTATTGAACATTTGTGGAAGGAGCTGAAACATGCAGTCTGGAGAAGACACCCTTCAAACCTGAGACAGCTGGAGCAGTTTGCTCATGAGGAGTGGGCCAAAATACCTGTGGACAGGTGCAGAAGTCTCATTGAGAGTTACAGAAATCACCTGATTGCAGTGATGTGCAGACATGTGTACATATACATACATTTATATATTGGTCTGTAATTATTTACTTTGGTGGGTTCACCCCTTTTAACAAGAGGGGAACGAAAGCAGATTTCCAAACTTTAGGGATTTTATTGCTGAAAGAGACTCAGGTTAAAAATATGTGCCAGAGGCTCAGCAATAAAATCAGCAGCCATTTTTAAAAAGGAAGGATGGACATTATCAGGCCCAGCAGCTTTTCCTGTATCCAGTCTCTTCAGAGCGGTCTGAACCTCAGAGGTGGTCACAGCAGTAAACTCAAAGGTCAGGTGGTGCCACCACATGTAGATGTCGGGAACAAGGGAGAGTTTACACTGGCTGGATCAGCTTTAGTCAGCTCAGGGTGGAAAGACTCAAACAAGGAGCCAGCAGAAATAAATGGTCATTAAAACAACTTCAAATGGCTGTCTTATCAGACAGGGGGACAGAATCTGTTATTAAATAACTTGGTAGTTCACAAATCATTACATGACTAGTTGATTTTATGACCTGCCAGAATTTTTTGGGATCATTCAAATTTTTTGTTGATTCAGTCAGACAAAAGCCAGATTTAGCTCTCTTGATAAGAGAGGTATTTGTTCTGAAGCTGACGAAAAGCTGAGCCAATCTGCCTCTGACTTGGTTTTCTGAGCCCTTGCCCAGGCAGTGTCCCTCTCCTTGAGAAGGTTTTCCAGATCAGGAGAAAACCAAAGATTTTTCCATCCCTTAACCCTGAATGTTTTGATGGGAGCTTGCTTATTAATGATGCAACTGAACTCATCATGAAAGTATTTCAAGACCAGCTCAACATCATCAATTAAGGGAATTCTGCTCCATTTAAACACAGCCAAATCATGCAGAAAAGCTTGCATACCAAAGTTTTTATCATCTCTTTTCAGGAGAATATGAGGCTTAGATCTCAGAATGTTTGTGTTCCTTATTGCTGTGGTGGCACAGTGATCACTGAGATCATTTACAAATACACCTATGTTTGTGTATTTGTGGAGGACGTTTGTTAAAATTAAGTCAGTTAAAGATGATTTTAATGACTTTTTAGCATTTGGACGGGTTGAAGAATTTACACATTGAGACAAATTTAATGAATGGCAAAATCCAGCTATAGGGCAAGGACTTCAAACTGTTTAGTGACTGAAAGTGAAGAAAGAAGGGTAACATTAAATTTATTTCTAATATATATTGCTACCCTCCTTCCCTTGGGTGATGGCACCAAAAACATTATACCCACTAATGGCAATATCTTTATCAGGGACTGCTTTACTGAGCCAGGATTCTGACAGGATAAGGACATCAGTAACTGACTGAACCCAGATTTTAACCAGATCCAATTTGGGGAGAAGGCTCCTGACATTTAAGTGTAGTATGACTAGGCCTGATCTGGCTTTGAATTCATCAGGAGTGCTGATGTTATTCAGGACTGAGCCTGGATTTGGTTGAACATTGACTGACAGCAGGAGTAAAAGCAAGATGAAGACTTTTCGCTTTACATTATGGGATGCTACAGTAACAAGATGATTTGGCCTCACGGGCTTAAGCAATGCACCTTCAGTAAGTTCATTTAGTTCAGATCCAAATAAAGGACATTCAAGTCTGAGCTTTGATTTGATCAGTCAGGGTCCAAACGGATTTAAACCCTCAAAACTCCACAGCAGCTCCTCCCAAAGGTCTCAACATAAAGATCCACCATCCCCGTCTCAGTGGACTGTCCCTCTGGAAGACCAGGAGCCGAGGTGGACCCTGAGTAAAGAAGCTTCAGCAGCAGGTTTAGTTCAGTTTGAAGGTCACAGAGACCTCCTGAGGACAGATCTTCAGGGGAGCTGCTGCAGTGATGAATGGAAACAGTCTCTCAGTGAAGGTGTGTGTGAAGGTGTGGATGTGTGTGTTAGTATCAGGATCAGAGAAGGACAGCCGTCCTCTGTCCCAGTCCAGACTCACCCTGATCTTCTCTGGACACTTCTTCACTGAGAGGACAGAGAGTGGATGTGGTGGAGACCATGTACTGTATTTACCATCATATAACCCTACTCTCCATAATCCAGACTTTATGCATCCCTTCCTCTGGACAGACTCTGCTGACACACCCAGGTACCAGCGTTTACTGTCTCCAACCTGGACGTCCCAGCTGTGAGCTCCAGAGCTGAAGCCCTTAGAGCCCAGGACAGACCAGTGATAATCAGTCCTCTCTGGATTATCAGGGAGCTGCTCCTTCTCTCCTCGTCTCCTGGAGGTCAGATCTTCAGACAGGAAGAGGTCTGAGTGAGCAGTGTTTGGGTCGAGGATGACCGGGCTGTAGGAGACCAGGTCCTTCATCTTGGTCCAGATGTTGAAGCCCAGGTTGCCCAGATGTTTGGCCTGGTCTATCAGAGCTCCTGAGGGCAGCTGTGGATCCTCCAGCAGGGGGCGCTGCTGCACTCTCTCCACTGCAGCCTTGTAGTTCTTCAGGAATGAGATGTCTCCAGCCTTCAGCTGCTCCTCAGTGTCTCTGAGTGTTTGTGAAAGAGCTTCTGTCTCTCTGCTCAGAGCCTCCATCTGCTCCTTCATCCTCCGGCTCTTCTGCTCCTCTTCCTCCCTCAGAGCTCTCAGCCGGGCCTCCTCTTCCTCCTGCAGAAACTGGTGGAGCTTCTTGAACTGCTCCTTGATCTGAGCCTCTGTGTGTCGGGCCTGGACCTCCACGTGTCTCAGAGTTTGATCAAACTTCACTCTGACTTCTTCATGAAGCTTCATCTTCTCCTTTAAGGGCTGCAGGAGGTCCTGAAGGTTCTTCTTGAGCTGTGGAGCAGCTTCATTGATGGGTTTGAATCTGTGCCCAGCATGCTCCTCTGAATCTCTGCAGATGTGACACACCAGCTCCTGATGGTCCAGACAGAAGAGCTGGAGCTTCTCAGCGTGCAGACTGCAGAGATCTTCTGAAGGGAGTGTCATGTTCCCGTCAGTGAGAAGATCCTCTAATAAGTTACAGTCCCAGTGGATCTTAGACCCTTAGGTGAGCTGCAGACCCCCAACTCTGATCTCAGCATGATATGATATATATCTATATCTATATCTATATATATATATATATATATATATATATATATATATATATATATATATATATATATATATATATATATATATATATATATATATATATATATAGATATATATAGATATATATATAGATATATATAGATATATGGGCGGCACGGTGGCGCAGCAGGTAGTGCACGTGCCTCACAGCAAGAAGGTCCCCGGTTCGATTCCTGGGTCCGGCAGGGCCTTTCTGTGTGAAGTTTGCATGTTCTTCCCGTGCATGCGTGGGTTCTCTCCGGGCACTCCGGCTTCCTCCCACAGACCAAAAAACATGCTCATTAGGTTAATTGGTCACTCTAAATTGCCCTTAGGTATGGGTGTGAGCGTGAGTGGTTGTCTGTCTCTACATGTTGCCCTGCAATCGACTGGCGACCGGTTCAGGGTGTACCCCGCCTCTCGCCCAATGACAGCTGGGATAGGCTCCAGTCCCCCGCAACCCCAAAAGGGATAGTCGGTATAGAAAATGAATGAATGAATGAATATATATATATATATATACATACATATATAAATATATGTATATATGTATATATATATTTATATATATAGATATATAGATATAGATATATATGTAGATACATAGATAGATAGATAGATGTACTTTATTGATCCCAAGCTGGGCTATTGTGGTTAATTACAGCAGCTTTTTCATAGGGATTAATAACATATGCACACTAAAAAGAGACCAAGGATTTTAGCATAATATAATATACAATATACACTAAAAACCGTAAATCAACAAATAAATAAATAAATAAATAAATAAGGCAATAGGAGAAGCAGCAGATAGTTTGACTAAGTGGCCATACACATCACATATATTGGCTGTAATATTGTCAAACTGTACATTATATCATGATGGTTCACCTCATAACTGAAGGTCCACTTTTATAAAACGAAAAAGATCTATTAAAGACTAAAATGTTGTTTTTCTTGTTTTATCTGTTTCTAACAAACTGACTGTCACCATAAAGGAACAGGTCAGTTCAGTAAAGTGGAGGCTTTGAGCTCTGAACACAAAATATCTGTATCAGCAACATGAGTTTGGAAATACTTACATAAATATCAGCAAGAATCTAATGTCATGGATCCTTTAAGTCAGCCTTTACAATTTAAATTAGGCATACCTTCTGTTAATTTTCCCCAAATTAGTCTGACATCTGGGTGTCCAGATTTGGCAAACCCTTGCATCCAGTGGATTACATTTTGGCAAAATCAGATCACACTGCTAGTGTGGTATCTGGTTTCCAAAAAAGCCAACTATTGCAGGAGACCATGACCTTGATTCTTGGCCCATGACCAGTTCATCCTTGAATCATGGTGTTCGCCAAAGTCTTTCGAGTCATCAGCCTCAGGGTAGAGGCTGCGACCTCCTGAGGTCAGCAATCAGTACTGCAACACTTCTGACAGCAGGAAAGCCGGAGCAAAATTGTTTTAAATTTATTTATTTATAGATATATATTTTTTTTAAATATGTCAATAAATAGTCATTGAATTCATTGTAACACATATAACAAAATAACAGCTTTGACAAGAAAGTGCATCATAACATCAGGATAAAATTTACAACAAAAACACGTGCAAAAAAAAAAAAGAACTTCAGGGTCTGCTAAGTACTGAGCCCCTTAAGGGACAAGGGGGAGAAAAAAACTGATAGGTGAAAAAAAAAATAAGGACGAACTTTTGCGAGATCTCGCAAAAGTTCGTCCTTATTTTTTTTTTTTACCCATGTCCCTTAAGGGGCTCCGTAGCTAAGAAACAGGTCATTTGTTTTCTATTCTTTTGATTTAGTTTTTCATGGTACTGAGATATAACCTAACTGAAGATGTGTCATTTTAAATACATGAAAGGAGGATAATTTTTTTAACCAAATCATTTTGTGAATGAAGTACTTTGCTAAGGTATTGATCAGATTAATAGCAGGCTAAAGACTTCAGCCGAAGCAAAGTTAGGATCAACATGAAGGACTGAGGCTTCCGTGTCAGACTTTCAAACTAAAAGAAAAAAGAGAGTTTATTAACCTTTTTACAATGTTGTGTTTTCATCAATAAGGGGCAGCATGAGGATAGGCTAGTAGATTACTAAACTGTAATCAACATACTATATTGAACGTTTTATAAATTATTATGTTATATTTTAACACTTTTAGCCACTCAGCAGCCCCATTAAGGTCTTTGTTTCTAAAATGATGAGTCTAAAAAAAAAAAAGTAAGATCTAAAACTACCAGACCTATTTTATAAATAAAGTTAAACTATAAGAGTTAATATTTTCAGTCCAAACATCTTTTTTCTTCCTTTTATGCTTATGAGAACACTACAACCACTCTTATTTATGAAGCGGCTCTTTTATTTTGAAGGCGGAGAGCAGCGTCCCCGCAGCTGTTATTTCCGGTGGTTGTGTTCGGTGTGGTCTGTCTCGGCTCGGCTCGGTTCAGCACCGACCAGCGGCGGTGGTATCGGCAGTAGTGGACCTGTGAGTGACCGCGGAGGTAAGATGGCGGCCCCTGCTCTCTCCAGTCGGGCTGGCTCGGCGGGAAGCCTCGGGAACAGCCCCACCATGGCCGCCGGCAGACTCCCGCACGGCGGCGGCGGCGTCGGGCCCGAGCTCGACTTCAGGTCGGCCGCGCGGATGGAGGACCTGAACCGCCTGATCCAGGAGTTCAGCAAGCACGACCAGAGGGAGTACGACGACCAGCGGGCTCTGGAGATCCACACGGCGAAGGACTTCATCTTCTCCATGCTGGGTGAGGACGGGGACACCGGGCTGACGGGGCTAACGGGCTAACGGGGCTTCACGGTGAACGGGGCTTGGTTCACGGCAGAGCGGAGCTGCCTCTGTGAGGATGCTAACCGTGAGTCTCTGGTGTGACGGTGCAGAGAGTGACCGTGCTGACTGGTGACTTTCCGGTGAATGCGGCTGTTGTTGTCGTAACTGAATCAGCTCTTAAAGACTGAATCTCTCCGCTGCTTTGATAGTTTTGTCTGTATACACACGTTAAACGATTATTCACGGTGTAAACATTCAGGTTTCACAGAGAAACTGACGCTGAATTTCAGTATCTGCCTTATTTACAACCACAAGCTCATTCATGGAGTCACCAGGTAACACGGCCGCCCTTTACTCCATGACACCGGGCTCCACCTGCTCCCCTAGTGTTCCCAGGGCTGCTCGATCATGAAAGGAAACCATAATCATGACTTTTTTGATTATTATTGTGATCATGCTTGATTCAAACTCTAACTGAATGATCTAAAAACATCTGCTATTGTTTATTACACTGAAATGCTCTGAACATGTTTACTAGCTGAGCACCTCGAAAAATAAGAAATACATGACAATAAGACCTATAAATAAGATAATATTCTCTGACAGTTAAATCAAAATTAATATCCACTAGGGATGCACAATATTATCGGTTTGATATCAGTATTGGCCGATATTGAAATTTTTGCGACATTTACTGCAGATATATCAGCTGGACAATATTGATGCACCTCCTCATCACTTCATGGGTACATTTAAAAAATAAGGGTTTCATTTTTGCTAGAGTTAAATGCTGTTTTTCTTGTTTTACATCTGTTCCTCACAAAAATATACTGTAACTCTGAAAGAAACAAGTCATTTTTGTTAAGTACAGAGCTTGAACTCTTGACCAGAAATATTGGTATCAGTGATAATGAATTAAGAAATATCAGCACATCAGATATCGGCAAAAATCCAATATTGTGCATCCCTAATAACCACATTTTTAGGTAGTTTTGATGCACACCTGTGACCATAATTTGTCAATAGATAGTAAACTCACCTGGGATGCAATCATTTATCAGACCAGCATCGGCAGATAATTGCTCAAAAAGATATTCACCATTATTGGTAGATATATTTATTTCCAACAGTATTTTAGCAGCAGGCATTGGCCACATGTAGTGCTTAACAAATTTATTAGACCATGAAGCAAACACCACCTGAATGTTTGTGTGCCTGCTGTAGTTTAAATAAGTTATAACAAGGGATGGCATGGGTGCTTCTATGTGTATAATATTCACTCAAAACATACCTGACAGGTAAAATAATATCACTGAAATGGTCCCATCGTAACACCTGGATCCTGCTTCTGTTTAACCAGGGGTGCAAGTCAAACAAACAAACAAGCATTAAAAAGGTAAGTACTGAGAACCTCACATATTTACCTCAATACCTGAGAATAATTATCTTCATATAACATGAGGAGCTCCCCTCTGCAGATTCACCTGTGCTGCACCTGTGTATGCCTACCTGTCAGTCTGACCCCTGACATCACTTTACTGTGCTGAGCTCCGTTATCCTGGTTCCTGATTGGTCATGTTAACTTGTAAACAATCTTGTTATTGGTCACTGAGGTCCCTGCAGTCTTAATGTGTGAGAACATCTGCTCACAGAGGCATGTTGATGCAGCACGGCGGCTTCAGAGGGCTAAATGTCGGTCAGCTATACAGATATAGTCATGATAAAATGACACTGGGTGGTCAAATGAGAAATAATGACTCTTTGTGCTCAAGAAAGTTTTTTGAAAATGCCAAAAAAGTTTGAGCATGAAGAATCTTGTCCAGTTTTAACACCAGCAACAAAAAATGCATCAAAACAGTCCTCTGAGCTTCAGTACTGTGTTTCTCTGTTACTATTATGATATATCTAGGGATGCACAACTTTGGGTTTTTGAAGCTGTGTCCAAACTTATCACTGCCAATTAGGTCTGGACAATATATCCGTTAAATCAATTAATTTAAATTATTTTCTGCAGAAGATTTAAAAATAAAAAAAACATGATTTTTTTCTCAACTTACTCCAGTTGTAAGTTGTTGCAATGTTTAAAATCATAAATAATGAAAGTTAACAACTTTTATGATGGTAGATCCTCTCAAGTTTTGCATAAGCACTTTTATTGGCTTTTATTTGTTTTTTTAAAAAATGAGATTAAATATTGTTTCGTGTTAATATTCTGGCAAACCTACCTATGTTTGAACTACAAAATTATAAAAACATTTTATGACACACACTTTAACTTTAAGAGGGAAATTCTGACATGCATTCTGACTGATTTTTTGACAACATGAAGGCAAAACTTGATTCATGTCAATTTAGTGTTACTGGGGTTTACTGGGGACAAAATCAATTAAAATCGTGAATCGAGTGTTGTGGAAAAAAATTGGGGATTTTATTTTCTTCTTAGACCCTTTTATCTGTTGTAGAACATGCATAGCCAATTTATTATATTTTTCCTTTTTTTAAATTAAGTATTTATCCAGGTTAATAATTGTTTTGTTACCTTTGGACAGCACCTGTGGATTCATAGTAATTTAAAATTACTCAGTCATGGATAAAACAATGTTGATGTTGGAAGATAACAAGAGGAACCAAAAATGAAGCCTTGATTATTAAAACTGAGTTGATAATTGTCCCTTACATGCTTATGTGGTTCTGCACAGAATAATTAGCATCTTCTGATTCTGATTCTGATCTTCATTTTTCTTTAACTTGCTGGAACAATGTTTAATGGGAGATAACAGGAAATAATCAGGGAAGCACAATATTGATTTTGAGGTGATATCCGATATGCTGGTATTTCAAACTTGTTCTGTCCAATATTGATATATAGTAATGACTGAAAGTAGTTCTTTTTAAATAACAAGTATGTCATATATCAAATATATTCTTGACTGGAACAGTGAAATGAAGCTTCAAGTGCAATTTAAAAAAGCTAAAACACTAAGTCACTTACCTGCTGACAGAAAAACAGCCCAATTTTCGGAGCTTATAGCCTCAAGATTAATATGCATAAAAATATCTGCAATCTTGATGTGCATAAATAAGGCTAGAATATCAGCAAATTTTTTTTTTATATCTGCTAATACCGGTATTAACCAAAAATCTTATGCATCCCTGGATATATATGGAAAGAAATCTGGAGCTGTATGTTGACGTTCCCTGGTTCAGAACAATGTTTGATGACAGCAGCCGTGGACACAGAATCACTTAAAACTGCAGTTTACATGCCAGGCCAGTGGGTTTATAGAGGCGTGGCCTCTACCTCCTGACTAAGAATGATAACTGAAGTTTATTACCATAAGCCTCATTTCTAGTTTTAAAAGATAAATATATTAGTTCTCGTATGTTTCTCCTACAGGCTGGAGTGTGTTCTGACTGAGGGGCCTCACTTTTCTTTCTTTCTATCAGACTTATTTAGCAGAGATATTTCTGTCACCGGGATCCTGAGAGACTGTAGAGAAGAAGAGAAACACAGAGAGGATGAACCTCAGAAATGCTGAAATGTTTCATTATGATGTTGAATCTCCTCCAGGATCTGGACAAAAATAGTTGAACACAGCATCCTGTGAACACACTCAGACGTGCTGCAGAGAAAGTCCAACCCACTCCCCCACGCAGTTAACTTTAGATTTACTGAGCGTGCCAACACGGCCGGGACACAAATAGACTCTTTTTGTTTAAAATGCAAATCAGATTTTCTTGAAGGTCCTCTCTTTGTGTACAGGAGAGTCTGATCCGTCTGCTCACTGCTCTGCAATAGTTTCTGAAGCCTTCAAACAGGAACCAAGCAAAGCTCCTGATGTTTCCACAGCTCGTGCTTATCCAGACAGAAAGTGCTGAATTTTATCAAACGGACTTTATCTTGATTTCTGTGGAGCTGCTTCCCCAAAGACGAAGGCAGACTGAAATGATTACAGGTTTTATTATTGTTATTATTATGCAGTTTAATGTGGGGCTGCACACAGATAGAAAGATAAACAGGCAAAGTCAAATAACAAAATTGGTGCCAAAGCCATTAATAATTCAGATTATCGATCTGATTCTTAATCAATTGCCTTGTAGATTTCTGGACATTTCTGCGAGGGAAAAAGTTGTCCAACATCGTTTTTCAGATTCAACAACATCAACCACACGACACTCCTGATATTCAGGTCTATACTGTATTGCTGAATGTGTTTCAGCTTCCTGAAGCATCTTTTCATTGAAAATTAAGACCCAATTTTGACCACTCCATCCCACTGTCTGCTGTGATTATTTGACGTCTTTGTTATTTATGCCGACTGCCTCCAATGAGACTCTGATGTCCTTTATTTGTAAGGCATGCAGAACAAAATGAAAGAAGTTTTTAAGAGAATTGATTAGCAAAAAGAGTAATGATATCGATTCCTGGAGGGAGCTGTTATCAAGTTGAGCGCATCCTTACCTTTAGCCCAAATACTGCTTTATATAAATCAGTAATAGCCCTCAGTTGTAAACAAAGGACATTAAATGATGCTAAGGAACAAGTGAAGGTGTGGGATGGCAGATTGAGTTGCAACTATGCACTTATCATATATGGAGGCTCTCGTCCTGTGTGGGTCGCCCGAGTTCGATACCAACCTGAGGCCCATTTGCTGCGCACCTTCCCCTTCACTCCACCCCTCCACTCAAGTCTATGCGCCATCTCCCTGCTCTCTATAAAGTCGAAAAAGTCTCGTAGAAGCAGTGCAGTGTTTTTTTATTATGTATTATAATTATGATTATTATTTATCTTTTTGGAATTTAACTTGTTTGCATGTTTTATTAATAATTTGTAGTTGTCTTTTATTTGTTTGGTTTTATCTCTGCTTTATTTCATTTTGTTTCTGATTATGGTCCCTGTGCAGCACTTTGGTAAGCTTCATTGTTTTTAATATTGTGCTGCATAAACAAAGTGGATCGGATTGAAAAATGGGCAAAGCAATCAAACAGTCTGAAGTTACTTGCCATGCCTTAGGGCTAAGCAGCAGGTTAAGAGGCCACCACTGGTTAGATTATGTAGACAGATGTTTTTTTTTTGTCGTCTTATTTTCCTCATAACTGTCCAAGCATTATGCTAAAGTGAATTATTTCCTGTTCAACATCAGAGGGAAAACACAGGTCAGCAGAAAAAGGCCTGATAATGAGTATGCTGATCACACGTCTGCCTGTATTCATTCAATTTAAACTGTTTCTGAGAAGCTGCTAAAACCACAAAACAAAGTGTCTGTCCACTCCAGTACGGCGCAGGAATGCAGTCATCAGCCAGGAAGTGTGAGTGTCTTTCCCCTTTTGGTTCAGCAGAGCAGAAAACCAGTTCAGACTGATCCAGATGGACTGCTGATGGTGAACCCAATAACCTGTTCAGTTGAAACTGACATGATGTTGGAGATTCAACGAATACTTTAAAGTAAATGTCAGTATTTGAAAAGAAATCCAGTTTCATTCACTGACAAAAAGGATCCTTTAGACTGAGTTGTTCTTCTGCGTAGCCCTGGACTGGCGCAGACAGCTATGTGTCTAACTTAAAGTGCACGTCCTCAGAAATGAGACTAAGCCTCAGAACGATGTGGACCCCAAGCCCTTAGATTGGTTTGCTATGAAGCATCAAGTGACTGCCAGTCTCTGAGTTTGTCTCAGACTTGATTTAATGGACTATAACGTGATAAAACTGTAGAGGACAACCCACCACATTTAACCCAATTACTAAGATATCAGATGTTTTTAGACAACTGCGTCTCTCTCAGTGGTGAAATAACCCCTTTTCTGTCTGGCTTTATGAGGTCTTCATAAAGATGGAAGAACTTGCTAATAAGAGAATGAGTGTGATGACTTGATGCTCTCCCTTAATGTCCCCCAATAGACCCTGGTTCTTGTCCCACTGGTCACATGATTCCTTTCATTTGATCTCAGAGGACAGAGTCTGAAACCCTTTGCCAAAGCATTTGCACAAAAGCATCACAATGAAGTTGTGTTGTCATTACACCTTGAGGGCACCTTTCAGGGCGCAGGGGTGCAAACCTAACACCCTAATGCTCTGGAGGCAAGGGACACCAACCCTTTCAGCTGCTGTAACCGGTGATAATGCCCCAGGAGGCCAGCTGGTCTCTCCCCAGCCACCAAACCAACCTTCAAGCATGCTTAGTAGGGCCCTATAAAATATTTTATTTTTTCCCCAATTTCCATTTAAAATTTTTCCAATATTCCATTTTTTCCGTTTTAATTTTTTGAGAATTCGTTTGTAGTTTTTAATGCAAATTTAACCCCAAGACACAGTATTAAGTAATGAAATACAGACACTCACTCTTCGGGTGGTCCTCACAGGTATCACTACGGGTCCAGTCAACAGAATGTTGACAAAATTTGCACATTTGATCGCCTGACACATAACAATCGTTGGGAAACTGCTCTGCCCTGTACTTTGGAGGTAGAGTTTTGTAGCTTCTTTGCCAAGTTGGCCGGTGTCTCAGGCGGCTGCTTCGACATGTTTGCATGTCCACAGTTCCTCTTTCCCTTGCTGAATCTGCCCCCTCTCATCGATATTGATCATACTACAGTGTTCATATTGTTTCACAGTGCTCACCTCCTCCTATCTCTGGTTTTTCCTCTCTCAGGAATGGTACAAAAGTTGGACCAGAAGCTCCCAGTAGCCAATGAGTACCTGCTCCTGTCGGGAGGTGTTCGGGAGGGTGTGGTGGACATGGACCTGGACGAGCTCAGCATCTACGCCCGAGGGACAGATTATGACATGGACTTTACCCTGCTCGTGCCTGCACTCAAACTCCACGACCGTAACCAGCCGGTGACTCTGGACATGAGACACTCGGCTCTAGGCCACTCCTGGCTCAGCCTCCGACTCTTCGATGAAGGCACCATCAACAAGTGGAAGGACTGCTGCACCATTGTTGACCACATCAATGGAACAACCAACTACTTCTTTTCTCCAACACTTGTGGCCGACTGGTTCTACCAGTCCATTTCCCTGGTGCTGCTGGAGGTACAGAAGAAGCCACAGAGAGGGATGCCCAGAGTGGAAAAGGTGGAGAGGAACGGCACCATCATCTCCGTCATTCTGGGCGTGGGGAGCAGCCGGATGCTCTACGACATTGTCCCGGTGGTTTCATTTAAAGGCTGGCCAGCTGTTGCACAGAGCTGGCTGATGGAAAACCACTTCTGGGATGGAAAGATCACCGAGGAGGAGGTGATCAGTGGCTTCTACCTCGTCCCGGCCTGCTCCTACAAGGGTCGCAAGGAGAATGAGTGGCGCCTGTCGTTTGCCCGTAGTGAGGTGCAGCTGAAGAAGTGCATCTCATCCAGCCTGATGCAGGCATACCAGGCTTGTAAAGCTATCATCATCAAACTGCTGTCCCGTCCCAAAGCCATCAGTCCCTACCACCTTCGCAGCATCATGCTTTGGGCATGTGACCGCCTGCCTGCCAACTACCTTTCCCAGGACGACTTCTCTGCCCACTTCCTGCTTGGCTTGATCGATGACCTGCAGCACTGCCTTGTCAACAAGATGTGTCCCAACTACTTCATTCCACAGTGCAACATGCTGGAGCATCTGTCGGACGAGACGGCCATGCTGCATGCCCGCAAACTCTCCTCGGTGCGCTCCGACCCCGCAGAGCACCTTCGTACCACCATTGAGCACGCCAAGGCGGCCAACAGGCTGACGGTGGACCTGCAGTGGAGAGGCAGTGCCAACAACCTGCCGTCGCCGCAGTCAGACGCCGGTGGAGAGAACCAGCCAGATGACCGGCTGGCCAAGAAGCTGCAGCAGCTGGTCACGGAGAATCCTGGGAAGTCCATCTCAGTGTTCATAAACCCAGACGACGTCACGCGGCCGCATTTCCGCATCGACGACAAATTTTTCTGAGACTGTCGAGCGTTCCCCTGCTCATCCTCTTCCCTCTCCCCTCTGTCTCCCCTCCTCACATCCTGTGCCCTGACTCCTCTGAAACTTTATTTTGTACATTTTTTATGTTTCTCAGCCACAGAGTGAAGTGAGGTGATCGTCTAGTTAAGTCTGCCACAGTTTTTTATTTTTTTAAGCTTTTATTTTTCTATTCCCCTCCCCTCTTCCCTCCTCTTTCACTGTGTGCCCTGTGTTTTTTTACCTGCTGATTGCCTTTTGAATAGACAGCTGAATAGCAGCAGGTGGTTTTTAAAGCTGAAGGAAGAGGAAAGAAAAGAAGCTCCATGAGATGGAATCAATGCCCCCATGTAAGGGTCGTTAAATCATCAGGGATCTTGGAAATGACAGGAAACCAACAACTCCTGAAACCTCACAGACGCTTGTTGAAGTGTGAGATTGGTACATGCGTGTAGGTTAAGGCCAGTAGTTATTACTTAACAATCATACTGAGACTAAATATACAGATTTCCTCATGCAAGGCTCATTTATGCTCTCTGTCTGATACTGATGTGGACGAAACCTTCTGTCTGTCCTGAGTTCAGTCTGTCTGTCTTTCTGCATGTCCTGTGGAGACCTGCATCTGAAATTATTGAACTGTTTGGTCAAAGTTCACACCAGAGCAGAAAATCACAACAAAGACAAATTCATTTGGAAATATTGGAACTTTTCAAGTAAAGACTGAGTGAGTTGGTGAGCAACAATTTGCATATGCTGCACACGATGACACCACAATGAATCAGGTGGAGCAGAAGGACCTGAATGTCAGCTGGACGGCAGCAAAGGAGAAGTGGAGGTCCATGCAAGACTGCGCTCTCTCGTGGAGAACCTTTTCAGCACCCACCTCCACATAAAAGCACATGAGTGTATGTGTTCTGACTGTTGAAGTGTCTTGAATATACAGATCTGTTTTCACATGTGAAGGGAGCATAAATGAGCCGCAACAGTAGATTACTGAGATTTTAAGATACTCGGAGAGACGTTGTCAGAGGTAAGGGCTAGTCTCTTGGTGAGTATCTTATGATTGGCCTTCAAACCAATGCCTGGAACAGCAACAAGATTATTGAATGAGATGGAAACGAAAATGTAAACATATTCAGGAGTTGGGGATGCCCAACAGAAGTCTCAAACCCAGAGTTAGAGTTGATTTTAGTATGGATTTTGAAGAATGTCTCAGTCCCACTGGAGGATGATGGTACTAACGTCTTAGAAATTAACTGTAAATAGAAGAAAAAAGACTGAACACTGATGTATGTAGACAGAGAACTAGAGACTGATGATAATGTGTGGACTACTTTCGTCTAATTTTGCACAGAATGTAAAAAAAACACCACTTTTCCTCCTGATGGTGGACCTCGCGTTCATCCTGATTCTGGTATGATGTATCGTATTGGTAGATAGGTGACTTATTTAAAGTATGGTCATACTGCAGCTTTGAAATGTCCATTAACCAACGGAGCAGCACTGAGTACACAGTGATGGTGGATCAGGTGTTCCCAATGTGGAGCTGATCAGTGAGCAGTCTGGTTCAAACATGAAGGAAAGACCGTTCTGTTGAGATTTAGGGCCTGTTTACACGACAATGTCACCAGAAACAGAAAGGTTTTTCTTTTGCGTTTTCAAAAGAGCTCCACGTCCACGATGATGTTCTCTCACATGGATCTGCGAAAACAACTGAAAATGTTGTAGTGTGCATGCCAGGCTTGCAGTTGGCGATGTAAGTCTGTAGTGTCCTTGGCAAACTTAACATGCGTGTCCGCTTGTCAGAGTATTGATGCAGCAAATCCACATCTTGTTAGAGGAGCGGTAACAAACCTAGCACAGTTAGCAGCACACATGTACCTTGGTAGTCAGCCGAAGCTGCTGCTGTTGTTCTTGGTGCACGCGCAACCTTTATCTGAAAAAGTACCGCACAGCGCCGCACGTCTCCATTGATCCCTGTGTACATGGAGACGAGTCCAAATGTTTTTAAAACGTCTCACTCTTGACCCTGGTTTCAAAAGTTTGTGGATTCAGGCACTCGCATCGCAAGCCACCAAACTGTTTTTTCTTGATGTGTAAACAGGCCCTTGGATCAAAAAAAAAAAAAAAACGTGCCTACCATGCAGATCAGTCAAAATGTCTTGATCTTAGTAATTTTAATGACTGATTTAACTAAAGTAAGTGAACTGATGCATCAGTCAGCAGATGAGAGAAATCATAACAAGTGCAAGCAAACATTTTAGGCTGTTGGTGTCATATATACAGTGCACGTGCCTCAAAGCAAGAGGGTTGTTGGTTTGATCCCCATGTCGGTCAGGGCCTTCCTGTGTGCTTGTTCTCCCCTTGCTTGCGTGGGTTCTCTGTGGGCACTCCAGCTTCCTCCCACAGACCAAAAACATGCTTGTAAGGCTAATTGGTGACTTTCAATTGCCCTTAAGTATGAATGTGAGCTCGTGGTTGTCTGTCTCTGTATGTGGCCCTGTGATTGGCTGGCGACCCTCTCCCAGTGTCAGATGGGATAGACCCCAGCCAAGCCCCACCCCCCGTGGCCCCAAAAGGGCTAAGCAGTGTAGATATTGGATGGATGGAAGTTCTCAAAATACTTATGCAACAGAGTAGACACCTAGACGAAGAGACTGCCTTGATCAGGTCAAGATTGATCTGAAGCTCTGATGAGAAACCTTCGTCCTTCACTTTATATCCTCCCTGTGTACCTAATGTGCTCTCCACAGTTTAACACTCAGGTTAATCTGCTGCATTATGACCATGATGATGTCACAGAATATTCATTTAGACATCACTGGCATCTCTTTCTACTTGTACCTGTCACTTTAACTTATAGTTTTGATCAGTTTGTCGCATTTTTGTGTTGCTTCATTGTTGAGTAAGTCCTCATGTGTTGGAAATTTCCCTTTCTGCTGCTTTTATTGTTTCTGTTCAGGTGTCTGGAATAATCTGTCCCTCAGTTCAACCAGCTCAGGCTTTTAAATAAACCAGTTCAATTGATTTTTATCAAGATTTACAAGTTTTAGATGATTTTGCTAAAATATTTTACTCTTAAATTGTTTTCATGCTGACATTTACTGACTGATCATTCAGCAGGGACACAGCTGTAGTGCAGCTGGTATCATCTTATTATGAGACTTAATTGACTTAGAAATTTGCCTGTAAAATCCTATTTGGCCTTCAGGCATAAAGAACAGATTATTGCTCACATACAGCACATAGATTTCTTTTCCAAACACATTTTCAGTGTCTTTTTTTCTGCATCCCCTTGGAGATAGACAGAGCATTTCTGTGTGACTGCCAACTTAAATTATCGTGCCAAACAGTGAGGCTGGCTACACTAGATGATATTTAATTTTTAACTATTTACAAAATGGAGGAAACTACAAACAATAACTGTTTCAACTGATCTTGACACTGGATGATTGGAGACATCTGATCTGATGTGTAGCCGGTAAATTAGAGACTTCAGACAAAGATAAGCTTGTCTTGAGTCAGCTGCAGTTTTGACTTGGACACCCCAAAGGTCCTTTCAAAGTGTCCCTGAGGGATCGATACGTTTCTTGCCGCTTGTTTGGCCCGTATACTGAATTATAATAGCATGTAATTTCCACCAAGCAGACCAAAGCATTCTGTCAATGTCAGATAAGCTTTATTGAAAAGAAGTCTTAAATTCTAATTACGCACTATTCCCAAACAGATACCCAATATTTTCCCCATCATCAGGCTGTGAATGTGCCCGTAGCAAAGCATCGTTGGAGTTTTTATTGGTTTATTCCTGAGCTGGTTCGACTGGAGGTGAGGTAGCTCGTGTTTCCCCGTCTGTGTGCTCTACAATCCCAAACATTTCCAGAAACATGCCAAAAAAACTTGCAGACATACCGGCAATGTAATCTTCATGTCCTCATCCGCAAGTGCAATTAGTGAAACACACATGATACACAAAGACACACATTCATGGTGAAGCATTAAGTTAACCAACATTATGAGCCTGATAAAACTGGTTTAAACTGATCATAACAACAATGACCAACACTCCAGGCTTGTTAAAGCTGGTTTTATCTGAACATAACACTAACCAACACTACAGACCTGTTACAGCTGATTTAAACTCATTATAACAACATTGCAGGCCTGTTTAAGCTGGTTTAATCAGAGCATATCAACACTAACCAATAATCCACTCTTGTTACAGCTGGTTCAAACTGATCATAACATTGAGTAACACAACAGGCCTGGGTCAGCTGGTTTAATCAGAGCATAACAACACTCCCCACCACTGAATCTCACGACACACTCCGAGGTTTTCACACCATCAAAGTGCCGCACACACACACTCCTGCTCGGTGGAAATGTAATCAGTGTGTTGTTCTGACCTTCTCTCTCTGTTCGAACCTTTGGACTGTGAGTTTTTATTTTTCTGTATCTTGCTGCTCTACTTTATGCTGATGATGGATTTCTTTATATGCAACGTTCACTTGGATGGATCAGCCTTCAGATGGCAGCTCTCCCCGTCTGTGAAGGTTCTCCACGTAAACTCACTGTACAGTTAGAGGCATCATAAAGTCTTTTAACCAAACGATCCAAGTGTGACGAGTGGGTTACTTCATGTCTTTGCTTTTTAGAAGTACTCTTGTGTGGGAGTATTTGTCACAGATTATTCTGGAGCGAAACTTAGACCAAGAAACTGGGACTTTATCATCGATGGTTCTAAGTGGCAAAATTAGCTCGATGGTACTATTTCCAATTGGAGTGTCTTAAAGGGATAGTTCAGCTTTTTTGGAGTTCAGATCTATTTTGTAATGCAACCCTAAACTACCCCGTTGTAATCTCAGTCCAAAAACCAGAAATACACAATAAAATAAGAATGGGCGTAAAAATAAACCCAATGCAGTGAGAGCTTTAGGATGCTCTCTCTCTCTCAGATACTTCAGGCTGTAAAAACTGACCTCAATAACCACGTCCAGGGTTCCTGCAGTCAGCCTCAAGTGGACCCATGTGGCCACTTAAAAAAAGTCCAGATGCCGTGGACTTTTTATTTTGTGCACAAACAGCCCTGTACGGGCACTTTAAGGTGAATTTCAACCACTTCTCTAATTGATCTTTACAAATGCATTAGGAATTGTACGGCTAAATATATCTATATTTTTCTGGTAAATATTGCCATTTTATTATTTTTGCATCAGATTGTGCTACATTTTCTTCAAGTGCGTGGATTTTATTGTTATTTAAAATTAACTTAAGGGCAAAGAGCTTCCACAGATGTCCCATGGATCACCATGGCTCCCAATCATAGGCCAGGAAATGCTAATGTGGGTGGCACAGCAGGTGGTGCATGGAGGAAGGTTGCTGGTTCGGTACCCTGTGCCAGAGTCTGTGTGGAGTTTGCATGTGTGGGTTCGCTCTGGGCTCTCCAGCTTCATCCCAAAGACTAAAGAAATGCTCATTAGGGCAATCTGTGACTCCAAATCGCCCTTAGGTGTCAGAGTGAGTATGAACTGTTTTCTTTCTCTCTATGTGGCTCTGCAATTGGTTGGCAACCAGTTCAGGGTGAACCCCGCCTCTCACCCAATGTCAGCTGGGATAGGCTTCAGCCCACACGACCCTGAGTGGGATAACTGGTATAGATGGTGGATGGAAATGCTCTTATTTTGAGCGTCATTCATACATAAACCAATACAAAGTATTTTTTAAAAATCCAACATTAAAAGCATCAAGAGAAGGGGGAAATGTCCTGAACAGAATATTTAAGGCGGTATCTCACCTGAACCACCAGGGGGCAGCATTGTGAAAACTAAGTTTGCGGCAGCAGCTCTGTCAGACAGCATCATTGGCTCGGAGAGAGCTTTCACTTGATTGGCTGCCTGAAGGAATATTGACTGTGCCCCATAATGTGATCAGCTCAAACTAACTCCGACTGCCTCATAATGATTTTTTATTATAAATCCCACCCCTTTGTTAAATTAACCCTCAGTGTTTTGGTTCATTCAATTAGTCTTACACTTATATTAACCCTCTAAGCTAATTGATGATTTGATAATGTAAAAATAGAAGCATAATCTTTATGTAAATGGTCTTTTACTCAGTTTTTTGATTCATAAAGAATAGTCTCAAAAGTCTCCAATGCTGCACTTATTAATTTCACCACTCTTCTCACTTTTCTCTCCTCTAGTTTTTCCTATCCCCTGATTTTCTTCCTTTCCATTTCATTATCCTCTCCTTTCCTTGTTCAAGTTTGTTCTGTCCTTTCCTCTCCACTTCTTCCCTCCTCTCCTTCCCATATTTCTGATTTTCTAATTATCTCCCCAACATTCTTTGTTTCACCTTTAATTTGTTTAACCCTGTCCTTGCCATCTCTCTCCATCAAATCCCATTTCCTCTCTCCTTTACTTTCCTCCATCCTTAAGTTCCACTCAATACTTTGTCGTTGTAAAAAAAAATCAAGATAATAAAGCTTTCTCCAAACTGACATGACCATGAAATGCAAAAGACAAAAAAAAAAAGTGCGATACATCAGACATTGTGGAAGATATTCACACATAAATGTACCTTTGTTTCCTTCCCTGATCTCCTTGTGTCCTCTTCCATTATGTTTTCAGGCTGTCCGTTCGTTCATCAGTACCAGTAAAGTCCTGTGAGTGTCCAATAACTCTCCAAGGAATTGTCATGAAACAATGACCACATGTTCACCTGGGTTTAAGGATGAACTGGTAAGATTTTGGAGGCCTTCTGGATCAAACTTTGCATAACGTGACATGATACTCTGAGAGTTAAAGTGATTTGAGTTTGGAGATGAGGCTCCTTGTTTGGTTTTCTCTGGTTTCCTCCCACAGACCAAAAACACGCTCAGGTTAACCAGTCGCTCCTGCTTGTCCTTAGGTGTGAGGGTGGGTAAATGGTTGATTGTCTCTCTTTGTCAGCCCTGTGAGTGGCTGACAGCCACTCCAGGGTGGGCCCCACCTTCTACACGGTGTCAGCCAGGATAGGCTCCCCAGTGGCCCTGGTAGGAACAGGTGGTATAGATAAATGGATGGGTTTTGGAGGTCACAGGTCAAAAAGTCAAAGTCACAGCCTCCAGGTCAGGTGTTGCTTCTGAATGAACCCCCTAAGTCATGGAAGTCCTGATAACTGGAGGTCAAAGGCCAAGGTAAAACAGCTCTGTGGTCGTTACTTTTGCCAAGGAGGTCATGTTATTGCCAGGCCCTCTCTGACTTGATGAAGTGATTAAATTTGGGAGGCATAAGGTCAGAGGTCAAGTGCGCCCCCCCACACTCTCACAGATGCATAAAACCATCCGTACATCCTTTTCTAATTTTTCATGTCTATCTTAGGATCCTTTCATTCGTCATTTCATCCTTTCCTTTGTTCCTCCTCTTGTCTCCTTATTTCCTCCCTCACCACCTTTCCTCTCTCTCTTCCTCGGTGGGTTTTATCTGCTTCCCGTTGTTTCAGCACCTGTCTCCCGTCTGCTCTCCTCTCTTACTCCTCGCCAGGCCTTTTTATCCCGCTTAGTTCCTCCTCGCCGTCATCAGAACCATCGCCAAGCCAACCGGAAACCATCCATCATGCTCCAAATATAAACAGGAACATATGCTGTGCAGAACCACACACACTAACTCAGAGCGAACCTGTGCTGCCAAAAGTCCTGCTGGGACCTAAACCATCACTGATTTAAAACACTGGAAATAACAGTGAAGACTTTTACTGCTGCAACTGTTTAAGAACAGAAAAAACAGAGTTAGTCATTAGTATAAAACATCTAAAAACAAAGATTTTGAACGTGACAGTCATCCTATTTTCTGTGAACCTTCACCTTCAGACCAGTTTCAGACCTTCAGGTCCACGTGGACAAAGTCAGTGACTCAGTAGGATCAAACCATGGGGGGGATAAGTCCCCCTCAGATTCATAGAGACACCAATCCAACCCGTGTGGTCTCCGCAGTAGGGGTGTCCCAATCCGATATTGATATCGGATATCGGTCCAATATCAGCAGAAAACCAAATATCGGATTATATCAGCCTGCATCTAAAATCTCCGTTATAAGCACTCAGATACAAGCAGTCCATTCTAATTTATTTTTTATTTATTTAATTCAGTTGTAGATATGCTTATGTTTAATTTAAACACAGTGGTTATTTTGCAATTTAAAAATATATGTTTTGTTTTTATTGGATTTATTGAGGTTACTTTTCAGGGTCTTCTAATTTATTTTTTATTTATTTTATTTAATTGTAGTATATTCTTACATTTAAGGTTAAAATTCATTTAACCCATTGGTTAATAACAAATGGGTCAGTTTTTCTCATACCTACTATTGCTGACTACTGTTCTCTGTTTGAGTAATCTCACTTGATCAAGCCTTTTCTTACAGTCCATACTACAAAATAAGTTTAAAAGTATGTATGATTCCTGCTGATATCGTATCGGATCAATATTGGTATCGGCCAATACTCATGGCTGCAATATCGGTATCGTATTGGAGGTGAAAAAGTTGTATCGAGACACCCCTACTCTGCAGCGTGCATTGAGAGCCTGGCGTTTGTGTGTTAAGACTAATGGTTCGTTCCAGTTGTAAACGAATGTCGGAGTTTCAATCAGAAACCCCCGTGAAGTTGGATCTCCAACTCGGAAAGTTGGATTAATCTCATCAACCCGACATAATTCATGCTATCTGCTACTTTCGTAAACAGTAGTTACCTGTTTTGTTGTGTTTCTGTCAGGCTGGGAAGCGCAGCGACCACTCAACTTTGGGGCTACGACGTTCAGACCTCCATGTTAAGACTTCCAATTGAACGAACCATAAGGCAAACTCTCACTCCTCAGTATCCTAAAGAGGAACATGTATGGCTAGTGTCGAGGTAGGCCTTTGTTTAACAGTGTTCATTGCTGTTTGTCCATGATTTGAAATAAGAGTTCTTCAATGGCTTTTTAGTGCAAACCACTGGTCCATAGGCTACTACTGAAGTAACTGAGTGCTAGTTAAAATGTCAAAGTATGGCTACATTTTAAGAAAATGAATAAATCACCAGAAGTTTAAGAGTCAGACAAATATTGTCTTCAACAAAATTTTGGTCATTGGAAGCATTTTAGCAATGGTTGCCCTGGTGAGCATGTTACCAACTCTTTGGCTAAATTTATTGAGATGTGTTCAACTTCACTTTGATTGTCCCCTAAAGGGTGATTTGGAGCGCTCTAAACACTCACAATAAGACAGTAAAAACTCACAATACAAACAATACATGCAAAACAATACAAAACATAAAACAATCCTACCATAAAACAACAGACAAACAACATATCCAATACAAACAGAGGCACGGGCTCAGATAGTCAGGTCCTGTTCAGTTCAACCCAGCAGCTCAAAGTAACAGTATCTTATCTACTGTACATAATGCACATATTACATCTTATATCCTGTACACACTCTTTACAATTTCTACCATAACAATAAATGATGTTCCATGAGAAGCTGACTGACAAGGATAAAGTGCATTAAACACAGAGAAACAGGAAGATCAAAAAGTGACAAATTTAGGAAGCAACGGCAAGTCCAAGACTATCAGGGACATGTCAGTATACCAGTGGTAAATGCCAGACATTCAGCAGTATACTAAACTGACAGGTGGTGCTTTAGTTTGGTGGCATACACCAGTCCTACTGGCATATGGCCCTTTGCATGTGGCACTTAGGTATGGTGGCATCAAACAGTCTGACACATGCCACTTTGAAACAGTGGCAAACACCAGCCAGACCCACACAGAGCACTTTAATCCTGTGGTATACACCAGCTAGACCAGATGATGCTTTGGATCGGTGGTATAAGCCAGCCTGGGTGGCAGATTAGCTTCGGGTCAGTGGTATACCAGCCTAACCGGGTGGTGCTCTACATTGGTTGTATTTTACAATCCAATTGGCACATGGTCCTTCATGTTAGAGTTTTATCCCTGACTAATCAGCACATTGTTCTGCTGATCAGAGGAAGATGCCACTTCTACTGGCACAGTTGGATTAGTATAACAATAAAGTCTGAAAGGCACATTGTACTTTGGATTAGAGCTACAGACCAGATAGATATACACAGAGCTCTTAAGTTCAGTGGCATACACCAGCCAGAACAGGTGGAGCTTTGGATCAGGGGAATAAGCCAGTTAGACTTACAAATGGTGCTGTAAAATAATATATGCTGGTCTGACTGACACCTGGTGCTTTGGATCAGTGGTACATACCAGTTATATGACAGCCAAACTGGAAGATGAGCTTTGGGTCAGTGATATACCAACCTGACCATGTGGTATGTGAGGGGCATTTTCGAGTTAAACCCACACATGGTGGTGTAGATCAGAGGAATATTCCAGTTTGACTAGCACATGGTGATTCGGACCAGTGGAATACACCAGCAAGATCAGGGGAAGTGTGAGTCAGTGGGATATGCCAGTCCAGCAGGCACATGTTTCTTTGGGCAAATGGTATAAACCAGTTAGACCAACACAGAGGATCACACACCAGCCAAAGTAAGTCTGACCTGCACATGGTGTCTCAGATCTTTGGTATATTATAGTCTAATCAGATGATGCTTTGGCTCAGCGGTATATGCCAGTCTGACAGGACTCAGTGCTTTCAACCTGTATAATAAACTAGCCAGACCAGGGGAAAGTTTGAGTCAGTGGGATATGCCAGTCCAGCAGGCACATGTTTCTTTGGACCCATGGTAGAAACTAGTTAGACCACCACAGAGAACTTAAGTCCAGTGGCACACACCAGCTGGACTGTGTGTCAGTCTGACCTTCACATGGTGTCTTAAATCATTGGTATATAACGGCTGGACCTGGCGTTTCTTTGGCTCAGTGGTATACCCTGGTCTGACTGACACCTGGTGCTTTGGATCAGTGGCACATGCCAGTCTAACAGGAACCTGGAGGTTTGGATAAGTGGTCTATGCCAGTCAGTTCTGACAGTAATCAGCCTGATGTACATGTTAGTTCTAAATGCAATGGTCTCTTGCTTCCTGGTAATAAATTTTAACAGGTTTCTTAACAGCGCAGTCGGCTGTTGGTGATTATAGAAAAGAATCTGGAAACTCCGAGTTTTGGTGTTAATATGTTTCTGTTATCACTCCCATGATGCATTGCAGCCCTCCTCCTTTATCTCTCCATATATTTTTAAGTTCCTGTAGGTTTCCTCCTCACTTCATCATCATCCTCATCATGTCACCTTAAAACTCCTCCGGCGGTGACGTCACCACGCGGGCTGCAGCAATACGGCGCGAGGAGAGAGAGAGAGAGAGAGAGAGAGAGAGAGAGCGAGCAGGTAGAGCCTCAACGTCCGCAGGAGAAAATCAGCGAAGAAGAAGAAGAAGGAGGAGGAAGCCCCGCCGTGAGCAGGACTGTCGGGTTATCACCGCGGGGTTTGTGCCTGTTTTTATCTCCTCCCGGTGCCTCCTTCCTTCCTCCCTCCTTCCTCCCTCCTTCCTCTCTCCTCCTCCTCTCCATCATCCGCGGCTCCTCTCCCTCACATCTGCTCTGACTCGACGCTTGTTGACTCCAGCCCATCCAGGAGCGAAGGAAAGGAAAGAAAGGGACGGAGAAGAGTGGATTTGCAGAACCGAGCCGAGTCCAACCGAGGAGAGCCGAGCCGAGCCGAGCCGAGACGGGAGATGGAGGGCAAAGAGAAGGTACCGGCAGGTAAGGATGGAGGGATGGAGGGAAGTTTGCTGACAGTGTGAGGGCGGAGGGAGGATGCTGACGGGATGGATGGATGGTGGTTGGATGGATGGGTGGATGGATGGATGGTGGGAGTGATGCATGTTGGGTAGAAGTGTACTGCGGTATCCCTCTGCCCTGCCTGCTCCTCACACCCTGAATGCAGCTGCACTGGAGCTTTTAGGTGTGGTTATTATGGGATGGGGTGCAGTGTGTGTGTGTGTGTGTGTGTGTGTTTTCCTCCAAACGCTGGGAGAAGCCTGATGCAGCAAAAAGACAGACAGGTGGTCCGAGGGACAGGAGCGAGGGCAGAGAAACGTGGACCAGGAGTCCCATCTCCATCATTCTGAGCAGGGCGGGGGGACACTGCATGTCCCTGTATGTGTCTGTCCTTCTTTAAAGACTGGGACATCTTCATACAGGAGGAGCAAATCCACAAAACATGGATATATCCAACACCATGACAACAATATAGGAGTTCCAGGTGGCAAAACTGTGCAGTTTTTTGGCTTTTCAGGGTCCAAATTGGACAAAAACATCGGCAACATTTTGATTTATAATGAGTGTGAATGACTGTTTCAAATGCTGAAATGTCCCGTATTTTTCTGTTCATTGGTTTAAAAAATACACACACTGACTGATCTTTGTCATGATCTTTGTATCAGAGGAAGTATAAATCTAAATTGCACAAAAATGTTGGTAACAAGGCCAGATTTAAGATGTTTCTCCGTAATCATGCAGTGCAGCTGGATCCACCTGATTCCATGTCTGTAATCAGGCAGATCCACCTGCCAAGCTCTAATTTACAAGTTTTATTGGCTCTGGACCACATTTCTATTCACTGAAAACAAACAACACTGAAAGCATTTCTCCAAAGAGAGGGTAGTTTGTGCTCCACTACCAACAGAGTTTGTTCTACCAAGGGGCTCATGTTTTGTAGTTTACACCGCAGCAGTAGTTGCACCCGCTTACTGCATATCTGACTGACCTATAATGGCTGTGATTGACTGAATGATCGTCCAATCACCTGCTAGATATGCGTTTGAAAGGGTCTGCCAATTCCCAAACTCTTTCTATTGGCTGTTGCCCAGACGGTCCATCTAGTGTGTCAGGTTAGGTTTTCACCACAAACACACAATTAAATATTTTAATTTGATGATTAATCTGACATTAATTTAAGTCAATCATTTTCTGCTTCCATGATTACAATAGCATTACTTTATTTCAATTTACAGATTAATTACAGTATTTTCAATAATTAACTACTGTACTTTTATACAAGGTATTATTACTGTGCTTTAATATACAGCAGAATTACTTTATTTTCATAAACACTATCACAAGAGTATCCTAACCTTTTGGATGCATTTTTAAATTACAGTGAACTTGCTGTACTTTAGTTTATATTACTATATAATTCACTATTATTCTGGTCATTTATTAGCAGTATGTCATTTGTAAAAAAAAAAAACTGAGTCAAAGCACGTCATGCTGCCATTTTAGGTCACTGATGGAGACCAGTAACAGAGCAAAGCATCTGGATTAGCCCTACTTTAGCTCTGTCAAAGCTTCAAGCTGAAATTATGTTATGCAGTCAATAAATGACTTTTCAGTGTCCTTGTAAGGACAAAGAGGCAGCGGTGTGGGCCTGGCTTAGCTGTGGCAAAAGTGCAGTGTGAACTTGAGCTTTTGACTTCTTCAAAATGAAACTGACAGACGAAACATTCATGTTGTCATCCTCCAGTTTTCCTCCAATCACCCTGCCTGATACAGTCACACAGGTGGATGTGAAATTTATCCCCTGGAATCGAGGAACAGTCCATCTGGTGTGTCCATCTGCAATAAAAGTCTGTTCAATGTCACCATCAGAGGGCAAAACTCAGAGAACAAATGAAGATGTTTGCTCAGTTTGTTTCCTCCATATAAAATGTTCAAGGACACTTACTCGTCACATAGGGGTGTAACACTTCGAAGAGTGGCCGTGTTAATGGAGACTTTCAGATGGTTTTTATTTTATTTTTGTAGTCTTAAGTTTGCAACCATAAAAATGCTCATCATATTTGCTTTAGTGATCATCTAACAGACATTTTCTGAAACTCTTTAAATCTTAAAAAAGTCTCCACTGTGACAAACACAGACTGTGCAACCCAATGAGCTTTTAGATATTGAAAACTTTATTTTGCTTTCAGAGAGTTCACCTGGAACATTTTCAGAAAAGTGAATAATCTAGGCTGTCAGTTATGCAGATTTAAGCCACTAGTTTATATATAAAGTTACAGTCTTTGTTCTTGCATCTCAGTCACTGTCAGGGGGCTGCAGTGTGCAAATGAAGAACAAGCAGGATTATGGAGAACTGGGTTAAAGATCATATTTAGGTTGTTACTGAAAAGGACAGAATGTATACAATTTAAATCGCTGAAGGAAAAATATTGCAATATTGTTCCCTCAAGTATCGTTCAGCCCAAGTGTGCAAAGTCTGTCTGCAGCTTTAGAGTCCTCATTTCAACATATTTGTGCACATATACAGAGTTGAAGAATTGAGTTTTATTGCTGTTCTGTATGTGGCCAGATTTAAGGCTTGTTGGTCCTGATTATTTGTCCAAATTAAAGCTCAGCTGCAGGAGGGAAACACCTGCTCCTTGTAGTTTTACCTCCTATGAGACTATTCACAGGATTTCCTGCAAAGTCTCATTTCTTGCCGATCCATCTTCTTCTCCAGATGTCACCAACGTTTTTGTGCAGTTAAGACAGAATATCCAATAGGAGCAACGTTAGAGTCTAAATCAATGCTTGTGGTGTCAGTAATTTGACAAAAATGTCATAGTATAATAGGGAAAACATGTAGTTGTTCAAACTCTCTGACAGTGTGCAGGATTCTTCTGCATCTTTTGTGGCCTGATTGTCGGCGCGTTGCAACCGATTGTTGGTCCAAAGTGATCCTGCAAATGTCGACTGTGAGCAGGAGTTTGCCTGCAGCATTTGTAGCATGATTCAGACTTTTTACTGGTCACAAATTATACTCACCATAACTGCAAAAGAAAAACATCAATTCATAACAGTGGCATCCACTTCTCCAAATTTCATCAATATCATCAGCAGTTGTATTGACAGATGGCGCCATTTATGCAAACACCAGTCATCAGCAAATGAATGTCAATGAACAGATTTTAGTTTCAGGTGTTTATCTGCTGTGTCATGCACACTTACCATGACACAGCAGACATCTGCCGCTCCTCACTGCAGGTTTAGAGAAACTCATCTCATATGAGGTAATGAAGACGACCAGTTGAACAAACTCTGAGCTGTTTTATGATCAAACAGGACTGAAAATATCGGCATTGAAGGAGATTTACAGCCCAAGTGGTACTTAGGAAAGCTTGGCATTGGCCTTAGTATTGGCTTAATTATTATTTTTAACACTGGTATCAGCATCTGCCCTGATCAACTATCAATGCTTCACACATTAGCCGTTGTATGCTGAAGAATGTAAAAGAAATCACCTGTAAACAATCTTACATTAAAACCATTCAGTAACACAAAGGCATGATTTACCAAATACACATGTTCATTTACTGTGAGTGAAAACCAATATAAAGCAAATTTCACCTCCCAAACCCTGTATTCTTTATTCTCTTGAAATGACATTTGAACTCATCATGGACTAACACTTTTTAAACAGTGATTTTACCAAACCAACATGAAGCTTGATGTGCTTTTTTCAGTCTGCTTAGATGGTAAACCAGCCTTTATCCAACCAACACAGGTTTACTGTCTGGATTTAAGCGTGAGCAGATGGATGAATGGATGCAAAGTGTGATGTTTCAGTTCACGGACGGATGGATGGAAGGTTGGGCGAACAGGTGGAGGAATTAATACATGGATCAATGGATGGATGGTTGGAAGGGTTGTTGGATGAATGGAAGATTGATGGATGCATGGATATATGGGTTGGATGGATAGGTGAATAGGAAAATGGATGAATGGAGATGGGGTTGGATGGATGAGTATATAGATAATGTTAGATTTGATGGAATAATAAATTGATGAATGTTGCATCGATCTGTATCCTCATGTGATCATCCAGACATTAACTGATTGACCAGTCATGTACTTTTATAAATACTGACGGATAATTATTGGCCTCTGATTGATGGTGATTCCTCTAATTTGGATAATTGACTGTTCAAACTCAGAAAGCCTTCGTCTCTCCTGGATGAACCAACCCTCTGCTGTTGTTTCATCAAACCACCAACTTATTCTTCCTGGAGATATGAGTGGAGCACTCTTTCATTCCTGCAGCCGTTAGCCTCTTTAACAGCTTATTACAGCATTTATTGTTCAATCTATGAGCTTGACCATTCCCCTAATCGAATACCTGTGGTAACCAATCACACTTTCACAGCTCATAAACATAAATTCACCTACAGTGCTCAAGACAAATGAGTGCACCCCTTCAGATTTGTCAGAAAACCTTTAGTTTCCTTTCAAAATCAACATTTTCTATGGCACACTGTACCAGAAAATACTCCCCCAAATGTGGGCCATTAATTGCAAACAAGATCTTTTAAGTTGCACACAAAGTTGTTTTTTTTTTTATTTAAAATCAGGATGCAAAAATGAGTACACCTCAATCAAAGGGGTGTGAGCAAGGCTAAATTTTAGTTGTCATGTTACCCTTATTTTCATCTTATGGTAAGAAAAAATACTACAGAATGTTAAACTCAGCTTTGTCAAAACTTTTGAAATTGTACTTTTGTTTATCTAAATATTGATTAATACATTACTTTTAATAGAGGCCTACTCAGTTATGCTGGGCACTGTATATGCTGTGACCTATGAGCTGCAAAGTTTTGATACATCTGTGCAAAGTTTGAAGAAAATTCCTCTAAGCATCCAAGTGATAACACATTCACAAAATTGCTTTTATGGGTAATAATGAGGCTATGTGACTTTGACCTTTGACCTCCAAAATCTAATGATTTCATCTTTGTGTCTAATTGGACATTTGTGTAAAGTTTGATGGAAATCCCTTTCAGCCTTCTTGAGATATTGTGTTCATAAGCAAAGGTGGACCACAAGACTCTGCGACCTCCTTTGACCTATGATGCTAATTATCTAAAGACATCATCCTTGAATGCAGGAGGTCATGTGATCATAGTTTAGAGAAAGTCCCTTGAAGACTTTTTGGATATTGTGTTTACAGCCTTGACTTGTATGGATGGATGGACAGATGGACTGAGGGCTGGGACAGGTGGGACAGGTGGGACAGGTGTGTTTGGACCGAGCAGAGAGACGGAGAGGGAAAATGTCCAAGGGAAGGGAATGAAGCAAGAAGACGAATAAGAGAGGACAATCAGTGAGACAGAGAGACAGCCAAGGATCAGGTGGTTAAAAACTTAGACAGCAGAATGATGCATTCTGGGACGTGTAGTTCCACTCAGAAGCACACCTGGGGTGCTTTCTGTCATAAAGAGGGAAATATATGAAAATGAAGGAAGTTCAAACATCAACAGTTTGACATATTCCAGCCGTATTAGTCCAGGAAGGTCAGATGAAGGTGTTAACCTCTGCTGTCCTGAACAGCTGATGGTTCAAACGCATCGATCCGGTGCAGCAGAGACGTGGTGCTGCTGTTTGGATAAATATCAGTGAGAGAAAGTAAGGATCTGAAAACATAAAGGACTGAATGATGATGGCTTTTTATAGATCTTTGTACAATGAAGTAAGATTAACAGATGGTGGGAGGGTGGATGGATGAAGTGATGGACGAGATGGCTTGTTGGATGGAAAGATTGATGGGTGTTGAGATGGTTGGTTGGATTGTTTTATGGATAAGTGGTAGGGTCGATGGATGAGGATAGATGGATGGAAGCACAGATGGGGGGGTGAGTGGATGTAGACAGATTGGATGGTGGCTGGATGGCTTCCTGGATGGTTGTTGGGAGGATGGATGAATGGAGTAATGAAGGGAGTGGATGGATGGATGGATGGATGTATGGTTTGAGGGAGTGGTTGATAATACTTCATGGTTGTCCAGAGTTCAGTCTGGTCAGTGTGCTCAGGTCTCTAAGCTGTGCCCTGTGATTGGCTCTGTCAGCAGGTGAAGGTGATTTTCAGAGCTCTCTGAAGGTTTAAAGATGCTCAGTCTGAAGCTCTCCATCTGCTCCTGTCTTTTAAATAACTCTGAACTTCAGGATGAATCTCTCGGCTCCTGACGTGGCTCTGCCTGTCGGTGCTGAAGGAGCAGCAGATCGGACGGGGAGTATTTTTGGAGCGCAGCGTCCCGTCTGCTGCGTCTCTCGGCGTCTGTGATGTTTAACTGGGCTGAGTTAAAAGCAGGAGTGAGTCAGCCTCCCGCTCAGCAGATAAACGCTGTGTAATCTCATCGACTCACTGCTCGGCCCACCTGAACGGTGATATAATTAAAGGAGCAGTTCAGCGTTCTGCTGGATGGATGTGCGGCCCGTGGGTCAGAGTGTTGGGACTATTCTTGTCCTGCCTCGGCACATTCGGAGCGCCGTGAGCTTCAAAGGGGCGAGCGAGGAGAAGCAGGGAGAGGGAGAGAGGAGGGCTGCTTCTTCAACATGTACAGTTAAAGTGCTCACTTCTTCCTGGTATCTTTGTTTTTAAGCTCTGAATGTGGTTTAGTACGTACACTCACTGGCCACTTTATTAGGTACACCTTTCTGGTAACTAAATCACCTTTCTTTGTTTGAGTTTAGGAATGTAAACCCATAAAGACCGTGGTAAAAATTTCCAGCTGTTAGTTTAACTGTTTCCTATTTTAGTTACCATTAAACCGTGTTTGATTACCTCACTTTGTCAATAACTCACGGTGATGCTGCTCATTGCCTGGAAAAGCCAAAACTATGTGTCTGCATCTCTGCAAAGCAGGAACATGCACAGTTTGCAATGTTTGGCCTCTGAAAGCGAAAGTGTGGCTTAGGACTGAACGATTTCAGGAAAAGATCTAATTGTGATTTTTCTGGCAGATATTGTGATTTCAATTTGATTCATGATTAAAGTAATAGTAATAAAAAACAACAACTATTGGGAATGCTGTTAAAAGCATAATTAGTGTCCACAATCACGATTTTCTTCAAACAAGCTTCAGTGCAATATTCACTATGTTTACAGCGCAGACAACAGTAATCAATGATCAATGATCAAAGCACATAACACATTATTCATCATCTAATATCGATGATAAATAATCTGTTTTCATTATTTAAGGGATACTCCAGCTTCTACTCCTTTGGCAGTCTCATGATTACGTTGTCTGAAATTGCGATTTTGATCCAAAGATGATTCATCTTTCTAGTGTGGCGGTTTGTGCCCACACAGACGCTGTACTGGAGATTTTGTTCCCTTGAAACAGTCAAAGTCTGAGGTCATATTTTGGATTTTACCAAGGTGCTGAGGACGGTCACCCTGTTTTCAGAAAATGCAGAAAGAGGTCTCTGTGATGGGAGGCAGGGAAGAACCTCAAACAGCCCCGCAGCAGCATCAGAGCTGGACTGTTGAGAAAGACCTGAGGAACCAGAGAGGGGAAGAGGGTCAGGCTCTGACCACGGCAGGTCGTTCTTAAATTATTTTTTAACCAAAACTTTGTTAAATGATTTAAGTACTTCTTGAACATTTTGAGCACATTGCAACAATATCGCGATAGTAATGATAACCGTGATAATTCTGGTCACAATAACTGTGATATCATATTTTCTCACTGTTACATCCCTGTTTGAACTGCAGCACAGTCGCCTTGACCATGTCTTTGTGCCTTAAGCCATGCCATGTAAGCAGCTGGTTAGCTATTTCCATTAATGAGCGATTTAACGGGTGTACCTAATAAAGTGGCAGGTAAGTGTTCATAGTGAAAGGCCCATCCACTGATCCAGGTCTAGCTCAGGTCAGTCAGCACCCTGATCAACGCTCCATGAAGTATTAAATGTGGACTTCAAACAGCAGAACAAAGGTCAAACTATATTAACGGCTGCAGGGCAGCATAGCAACTATGTGATTGACAGGGGGCGGGGCTTAGAGAGGCGGGGCCTACGGCCTCCACAGACGGCTCTGTGTGCCTGTGGGGGTGAAGTGAGGTGATGCTCATCATCAGTGTGTTTGTGTTCAGCTGACAGATCAGCAGGTTGTTCTCATCGATCCTGGGATCAGATCCACGGTTCAGGATCAGGACTGTAGTGACCCGCTGAAACCTGAGAGACTGAGCCACACATGCACTCTCAGGTCCCTCAGGAGGGGTTGGTTTCTCGTCGATTTCTGTTTGTTTTCCTGCTGAGAATCACCCAAACACTGTCTGTGTGTGTTACAGTAATTTAGTCCGTGATCAGGGACGGGAATCAAGGACCAGGTCCAGCCTTTTAGCCCTCGCAGCTCCAGGCCTTTTCTTTGCTGCCTTCAGTCCGCGTGGATTTTTATGGTTATACATTGTAATGGATGTAAAACCTCAATTCTTTCAAGCAGAATCACGTTAAAGACAGCATCTTTTTCAGGACAACCTCTGTGTCAGAATATCCAGAATGTAATGATATCAGATCAGTGTATTTTAAGTTATATGAGCATACAGACAAAACAAAAATCAAGTTTATAACAAAAATCACAAACAGATCAATGATGAATGAGCATTTTCACAGCTGATTATGGATCCGTTAAGCCTTTGCCATAAGAAGAACAAAATTTAAGAACGCAGAGATATTGGGTTGCATGACATTAAATTTATGTTGATATCTGATATGCCGATATTCCCAAATGTATAATCATAAAGACTGATATTTCTCATACAGAGCATTAAGTCTTTACTTTATAAAGACTGACTTCTTGCTTTCAGTGTCACATGTTTTTTTTGTTAGGCACAGATGTAAATCAAGAAAACACACTCCGTGTCTTAGTTTAATGGCCTGATATCTAGGCCTGTACTCAAAATGTTGATACGGCAAAATATTGTCACGCATTCCTTGGGGATACGTGTATCGATACAGACTCTACAGAATCAGTATGTCCTCAGTGTTTGACAGCTGTTGTCAGTACTCTTTGGATAATGTTAACAATGGCACGGTTCAAAGGAGAAGCCAAACTACACGATGAAGCACAGGCTCTGAAATACCCAGCCCTACTAGTATCCTCCTGAGATGGTTGTGTGGGGACAAAAAGCACCACACTGAGGATAGAAGTAGTCAGAACCGTTGAATCCCTGATTCTCAGACCTGGACCCACACGGTACATGTTCCCTCAGTCTGAGGCCTTGGTCTTCAGTGAGACGTCATGGTGGTGATGCAGCACAGACTTATGGGAAATAAGCTGTTTAAAAATACCAGGATGGTGATGCCTCTGCTGGAGCTTTTCTGGGGTTCTTATCCTGAATCAGCTGATTAAACATCCTGACCTGCTAAACACACACACACACACACTCAGTCCTCGGCCTGTTTGTGCTGATCTCAGCATCTCCGGCTGTTTTTATGTTCGTCTGCGTCCCGGTGGAGGAGGGGAGTGTGTGCGCCCCTCCCTGTTTTATGGCCTTTTGTTCCCGGCTCTGGTTCCTCCGCTCCCCGACTCACAGAGTGTTGGTATCAGATTTTAGTCTTCAGTGAATATCAGTTTATGGAGTCCGATCAGTGGTTAATCTGATCTGTGGGCTGTGACATCATCAACGTCAGCCTGACATGAGGTAGCAGGATCGAGCGAGCTTTAGCCAAATCTAAAAACGCACCAGAGGTGGAAGAACACCCTCAGGCCACGGTTCTCCATGTGCATCAGTGATTTAGTTCCTCAGTTTGGTTTTCTTCTGACCTCCCTGGACCCTTTAGAACATTTTTGTGATTCTTTTCTCGGCATTTCTGCAGAGCTCTGCAAGAACAGTGGAGGAGATAAACTGTTGTTCTTCGTCCTTAAACGTTTTCTTTCAACAGAATTTTTTTATGTCTTTCTAAGTGATGAGTTATATCCTTAAATTAAAGCCTGCGACACAGTTTCTGTGAAACCATCCCGCTCTTTTGGCACCATCAGCCTTTACCACTGGGCTTGCAGTTTTGTGACCTACACTCAGGTTTATTCCTGGTTGACCCCATTTTGGCCCTCAGAGCTGCCTCAGTTCTTGGTGGCATAAGCTCCATTCACACTGCTGTTTCAAGCCATAAAATTTGCAACACTTCCGCTTCATTGTTTTGAATTGTTCTGAATTGGGAAACAAGCTTTTTGTTCTGCTGCCCCCACCGCCTGGAACTGAAAATGTCAGATCTGGTTTCAGTTAAAGCTTTTCCTTCAGTTTTAGTCACAGAATCCTCAGAATAATGCTTGTGTTTTTAGTTGTTAGTCCTTAAAACTGTCACACTTCCACTGTCCAGTTCTTGACTTCTTTCCATATTTATTGTTTGTAATTTATTGCCATAATCTTTTCTTTAATTTATATTTATTGTGACGCATGCTGCTGACCTCTTGAGCAGATCGCCCTTGTGAATGAGATCCTGATCTCAGTGGGAATTATCTGGATAAACAAAGGTTAAATAAATAAAATTAAAAAATGTGAACAAATGGGGGGATGAGTTGACCCCCCATTTATTTGTAATTTTTTAGAGGTAGAATCAGAGAGATCACACAGAGGCAAGTTCAGTCGTATCCGTGAGCAAGAAGAGGACACGTGTTCACATGTCTTCTTCTCTGGTTTTGGTGTCTGTCTGCAGCAGCGTTACAGCTCCACCTACAGGCCTGGCATATGAACTACAGTGTTTTCAGAGTTTTCATGTGGACGGACATATTTACTGAGACGATGCCGTCTTTACAGAGCACATTTTCATCTCTGAGGGTGGCACGAGTGCTACCATGTCGCGTTGACACAGATATTACAGCCTCACAGATTTAATGTGAATGTCTTGAGGTGTAAAGATGATGGAGCTTAAAGGCTGTAGATTGATCAAGATGCTGGACACAGAAGAACAGAAGACAGTTTCCTTCCTCTATCATGAGGTGCTGATCTTGAATTAAAGTGCTACTTAACAAAAGGGCTTTGAATAAAACACATCTACCCTGAAATAGTGGAGGGATAAGACCAACCCTCTCACTCCTTCATGCCCTCTAAATCAGCAGAAGCATCTTGCAGCCTGTGCTGCTTCTACATAGAGCTACCAGGCTGTGAAATTATGGTGCGTACACCTGTATATGACAGAAATCTGAATTTAATCAGCCTGATTTATAAATAACATGTTTATGGTTAACCAAAGCAAACAAACAACCCATGATCTGTGACTAATGGGGCCTGCATTGACCTGCAGACTGCGGCCATTTCTACAACATTTATTCTTTTATTGACCTCGTTGGATTTAAATCAGCGAATGATGACATATACACTCACAGCCCCTTTATTAGGTACACCTCTCTAGTCTAAGTTGGACCTCCTTCACCTTCAGAGCTCCTTCATTCAACAAGGAGCTGAAACATCCCTCAGAGATGTTGAGATGATCTGAGCTCTGAGACATGGAGCTGCTGAAGTCTCCATCAGAAGATGGTCCACTGTGGTCATAAAGGGATGGACATGGTCAGGGACAATCCTCAGGTAGGCTGTGGGGTTTGAACCATGCTCAGGTTGGACTAAGGGGCCCAAAGTGAATATTAGCCCCAGTTTACAGCTCTCAGCTAACAGGAGTGGCACCAGGTGTGGTCTTCTGCTGCAGCAGTCCATCTGCTTCACGATTGGACAGTTGTGTGTTCAGAAAGGATGTTCTTCCTTGGTTGTAATGAGCAGTTATTTGAGATATTGAAGCCTTTCTGTCATCAACAAGACCAGAGAACTGCTGCTCACCGGATATTTTCTCTTTTTCAGACCATTCTCTCTAAGCTAAAGAGTGAAAATCCCAGTAGATCACAGTTTCTGACGGACCGACATCCTGACCTACTTCAAAGTCTCTTGAATCTTCTTCCTTCTCCACCCTGATGCTCCGTTTCACCTTCAGCGTTTGTACAAATGTCCAAACTGATTAAAGTATTCATTTATTCAATTTTGACCCTGGAGGTCAAGGTAACCACAGAAACCTCCCTTGCTTGACCCTTCGCTGACCTTCGTCTGTCCTGTTCTTGTGACCTCATGCGGGTATAAAACCGCCTGATGTAGTTATCGCACACAGAGTGCAGCAGAGTGATCTACAGCCATAATCTCCACTCAGGACCCTCCTATCACTTAACCTAATGGATGCTAAAGTGTTAGCACAGAGCCTGATATTATTTATAATAATGGGCCCTGGAGCGTTAGCATGGAGCCTGATATCACTCATTAAAATCGATGCTAAAGTGTTAGCACGGAGCTAATGGAGGCCGTGATGGACGGTGCTCTCGTCTTAACCTCTTTGTCGACACGTGGGACACTTTACGGATACCTGTGTTCCTTTAAGAGTATCGCCATGGAGACAGAGTCGAGGGACATGTGAGAGCAACGGGAGTGTGTGTTAGAGAGAGAGGGAAGAGAAATGGGCGAGCAAGCTTAACCTTAAAGTGTATCGTCATGTGGAGAGAGAGGGAGTCAGCAGACCTTTCAATAATTTATGAGGCTCTTCTCCAAATGGTCCCTGCAATACACACAGGCACATACACACACCTACACACACACACACACACACACACACACACACACACACGCTGGGTTGTAATGCGGCTGCAGCAGATGAACAGGATGATGTCTGAGTGCTGCAGCGCTGCATTAACACTCCCATCAGATTCACCTCCGTCTGCACACTCACAGAGAGAGACTGTGTGGAGCTCCCAAAACAGGAAGCATTATTCACCCCGTCAAAATAAGAGCCTTACATCTGCTGCTTTTCTGTCACATCATCAACAAAGTCCAGCATTGTAGAGTAATTAAAGACTAGGGATAAATATTTTTGTAAATTTAAATTCATGGTCCAAATCTTGTTATTTCAGAAACAATTTATTAAAAAAAATCTAAATATTGAGTTAAAAATGTGGCTAATGGCTGCCCTCTACGGGCTGAAACTGGCTACTGCAGTAGAATACTCCTATTGGCTGATGTCTAGAAGCAGGTGACACAAAGTTAGTGTGTTTATGGGGCCAACCATCATAATGCATTGTTGCAAGTCTGAACTACAGGAAGGGCTACTGAATTAGGCAGAAATCATAATCGAGATTATTATGAGAGATTTTGAGATCACGTGATCTCTCACTGATTTTACAGAACGTACCACATGCAATCATTGAACTGCGAATGAAATAGAATAAAATAAAAATATGATAGGTGTGTAAAAGATGAAACATGCATTTATTTTATTGTTTTATTATTGTGTCATGCATTAAAAATATGCCCAAGCTTACAAAACACCATCATTATACAGGTCAGGTTTGGGAGCCCCTTTGTTTGGGTAGGCCCTTTGTGCATGCAAACCCTAATCCAGTCAAGGCAGTCCCTTTGAAACAAGATTCAATCAGGCCTTGAACTGGCCACCCTCTGGTCCCATCCAGTAGTTTTTGTGTAATCTTGCTAACAGACACACAAACAGACAGACCCTGGTGAAAACATAACATCCTTGGCGGAGGTAATAATGAAACCCCTCTAGCTTCTCAAACATGGTGCTCATCTATTACTCTTGTGAAATCAAAGTAAAGGTCAGTGATGAACGTGTTTCCTGAACTTATCTCTGGATCGTCTTGTGCGGGAGTTTCTTTCTTTCACCCCCAGGTCGCTCGCTGTGGCTCCACATTGGTCGGTTGTGACATGATGATCAATAATACAGAACACAAAGATGGCTCATGTATGACGGTGTATGATGATGGAGAGACCATGTCGCTGTGCCACTCTAGGATTGTGGATGGTGTTGTTTGTTCATCTGAAAGTGCAAATTAATCATTTATTTTGAAATTTACTGGAGGATCAGCTTCAGCTTGGATTGATCTCTGTGCAGATTAACTCAGCAGCTCCATTAAAAATACACTCTGCATCTCCAGTGGAGCAGCAGGCCTAGGGAACCTTGAGATGGACTGGACTGATGTGAACGTTTGGACAGATGGTCCAAGATGTCTGAGCTCCAGTTTTTACATCATGTCACATTCTAACATTATTTATCTACGTCCAAGGCTTCTGTGGATCCTGCTTCAAAAATCTAAACTCTGGCAAACATTAGAGACCATCCAAGTTATGGGTAAAATAACTTCACAGTGAGTAAGCTTCGCTCAGGGCGAAGCCAAACCAAAAACACCGTAATGGATCACATGTCAGAGACATGCAGCCAAAAACATCCGAGGACAAAATCGGTTCAAAGAAACGTGAAGCTCTCAGCCCAGCTCTAACTCTTGACAGTTTGTTTGTTTGTTTGTAAGTAAGATTACAGGACAAACTACTGGATGATTTCACTGAAATTTTCAGGAGATGTTGGTAATGGCCAGACTTAGAAATGATTGGATTCACCATTAGCGAATGATTGTCTTTGCTCAATAACTGTCTAACTAATAATGATATCAACATGATTCTGAGAGCTAGGTGTGTGTTTTCAGGGTCAAAGATCATGACGGTCTATCATGGAGCTATGGAACTACTACCTTGGTGGAGGTTTGTGCTCTCAGTGCTTTCTAGCTTTAAATAATTTGCAGTGGCCAGATGTGACTTCTGCAAAAACTCAGATCAAGGCAAGTGTGTTTGTCTATTTTCAATTCAAACATATCTAAAACACTTATTCTAATCCACATTCACTTAACCAGTTGAGATAAATGTCTTACTTTAAGGAATGAAAGGCAAAATAAAGCACTGAAATGTTTGCAATGAAGAGAAAATATCTGCCAGGGGATCAAGGAAAGTTTGACTCAGTGAGAGTCTAGAATTAAGGTGTAATATCTGCTCAGGTTAGATTTGTCTTGTCTTTTTGGCAGATTATTTTACTTATTATTACAAGCAACTCAGGCCTTGTTTTTAGTTTTTATATCTTCATATAAGATCTTAATCCAGACATGAGAGAAAACTGTGGATTGGAGTAAATTTAGTGAGATTTTTTGTCTTGAAACTTGACAAATACTCTCACTTGGATCTGAGTTTTCACTGTAATGAGTGATGCAGCTCTGTGTCTTCAGCAGAGAGGTTGATTTTTTTTTTAGCTTTATGCGTGCTAAAATTAAACACTAAACAAAAGTGTGTTGCAGCCTGACAGGCTCCACATAACACAGGATAACAGTTGCTTTAGTTTGGAGCTGCTTTTTCAGTGACTTCCGTGTTTGATTGGTCCATAAGTCAGCAAACTCAACCGATGATCCAAGACGCCCTATGTCCTTTAACAGGAATATTTCCTCAAGCTTCGTTAACGCTGTCATCTCTGCAGTGCCATAAAAAAAGATATGTAATGCTTAGGTCTTGATCTAAGGTGATAAATGTCTTCTATTTGATATTTTAAAGTGAATCATGTTCTGTTACCAACAGTCAGCAGTTTTAGCTGTTGGTCTCACTCTGATTGGTGGAAACTCTGGCGTCAGGGCTTTTGTTGTAAAGATGGCTGCAGACAGTGGTGATGAACAGAGCGCCTACTGTAAGTGACGTGTTGTCTGTCTCTGAGTCAGCAGACGACGTCAGTCTGATATTTAACAGGTCAGGACTGAACCGGAGCACTGTGGTGCTCAGAGCCTTCCCGCTGGATCACTTTATTTGTTTCTATTAACTGAGGAAGTAAAGTTTATTTGTTGTAGCATGTTTTACAAAAAAACTTCACAAAGGGCTTCACCAAAGTAATTTACAAAGTCACAAAATAACTTTCAATTAAGCAAAGGAACAGTCACAGAAAAAGCTGGTCAAGGTTACATCCAGTGGTCAAAACACATTTAAAAGAAGGATTTCAATCTTCTTGAAGACTCGAGAGTCGACCGAGCGTCAGCTCAGTGGGAGAGTTTCAGCCGGGTTTCCATATATCGTTGCGTCTGTGCAGCGGCTTTGCTCTGACCAATGGCGTGTCCTCGCCCACTGGGGGTGTATTGAAAGCGCTGAGCAGCAGCTGATTGAGGGTTTACGAGATAACAAGAAGAGGAGCATGTGAGCAGTAGGTTTTACTTCCTGCCTGACGTTGATTTGCTGATTTGGCCTTGACCATTATTTCCACTGTGTTTTGAAATGACCCAGAAACTCTGAGCTTGTTTTCCTGCGTTGGGTTGATCTGCTTGCTGAATGTTTCTGCTCCGTCTTACTCACCAGCACTACGTTTCTCTGTGATACACTGACCTGCATTAATCGACGTTGATCGATGTCATCTACTTTACCTTAATGTATGAATGGACCTGTAGGAAGTCGTCTGTGCATGAGCAAGTAAACATAATGCGTGGAGAACTGTTAACAGGTTGGATTTTGGGGGGATGTACTTAAACACGGTATGAAATGCTTATTATGAGCGTGCCCAGAGCCTTTGCAACTTTGTCAAACAGCTCTGAGACGTCTAACTGGCGTCCACTATGGAAAGCTGTTTGAGCATAAATCTGATATCAGTGATATTAGCTGTAGTTCAGCTCTGCTAGTACTTAAATATGGAGTACATGTACTCAATTTTGGTCAACTAGTACATGAGTAGACTTTACTAGTGAAGCATAAAGTGTCACTAGTACTACTCGTAAGCCTTTTATGCTAACAAGTGGGAAGGGAAAAGAAAATTCAGGCTTCCCATTGGCTTTTGAAAATATTACAACCAATCAGGGTACTGGATTTGGTTATAGTCCCTCCTACTTCATTTACATTAGTTCTACTAGTACTACAAGTGAATCTTTTAGCTTTACTTGTACTACAAGCAGACTGAAAATAGTCTATTCGTAGTACTAGTGAGATAATTTGAGTTTACTAGTTGTACTAGTGAAACAAAATCATATACTAGTTGACAATTTTTTGTTACTAGTAGTACTAGTAGACTTAAAAAATGTCACTAGTAAAAACTCAAAGCTTAACTAGTTACAATGGGAAGCCTGAATAGTACTAGTGATCATTTTTAAGTCTACTAATAGTACTATTGACATCTATTGCTTCACTATTAAAGTCTACTCGTGTTCTAGGAAATCAAAATTGAGTACTTGTAGAGCTGAACTATTGTTGATATCACCAATGTCAAATTTTCTACCTAAGCAGCTCTCCATAGTCCCGGTTAAGGCTGGTGAGTGAACTGATGGAGTTTAATCGTAGTTTCCTGTAAGACAGTCACCATGGTCTCACAGTGGAGAGAGCAGGGGCCTGAGGCTTTACTTCCTGTTGAAAACTATTGCATTCTTCAAATCTGAAACCACATGAAAGTCACATAATGTTGTTTTAACTTGAAATATACATTGCAGAAGTCCAGTGTTTAAATTCATTTCGATATTGAGCTGTAATTATGTGAACGTGCTGCATCTTTAAGGCACATAAATCCAAATTATGTATTGGAACAGTTAACATTCAGAGTTCAGATCACCTGTTTTATTCACTCTACCTGAATGTTTCTGCAACATTAAACCATAGAAGTGTTTCTGCCACATCACAGCAGAGATGAAGAGTGTTCAGTCAGAGGATCTGCAGCTGCAGAGTGATGAAGACCTCAGATCAGAATGACCCTCTGATGGTCCACAGGCTGAACATGAAACATCAGACCATCATCAGGGGGAGCAGTGATCAGTTAACCCTTCGTCCTTCATGCTGCAGCTCTCCTCCTCCTCCTCCTCTGGCTGTCACACCCTGCCTCCTCGTCCTCCTCTTCCTCTCTCTGCTGCAGTGCGCCCCCTGCTGCTCGCTCCGAGGACTGACTCTGCAGTGCAGCTCAGACACAAACAGCAGCACGCCGTCTGTCCCAGCTCCGGCCGACACAAAGCAGAGCCTCCGCCACACGTGTCCAGTGTTTCCAGGTGAAGCGTTCCCGAGGAGACGTCACGTGAAGGTTCAAAGAGGAAGACGAGGATGATGGTGATGGTGACGAAGACGAGGCTCGCATGTTAATGAGCTCCAACAGCTGGAACATGAACAGACTCCAGATCAGCAGGCAGTGCAGAGGTTTCAGCAAAACAACTCCAGAAACATTCAGGAGGTGTTTTCAGACAAAAACTGAAGAGCAAGACTCCAAAATGTCTGATCAAATGTTCTCCCATGTGGACGGATAGATAAAGGGAAGAGATAGAGCAATCACATGGCTGCAGCTTAATGCACTTAATCATGAAGACATGGTCAAGTCGACCTGCTGGAGATCAAACCGAGCATCAGGAGAAAGGCATTTAAGAGACTTTGAATGTGACATGTTGGTCTGTCAGAAACACAGGCATCTCTATGACTTACAGAGAATGGTCTGAGATAGAGAAAGTATCCAGTGAGTAGCAGTCGCCTGCCTTGTTGATGCCCCTTTATTGTTTATTTGACCGTGGGCCTGTTACGGCTGACTTTGTGGAGCGGTGTTACAGCCACTTCTTCAAGTTAAATGTTAAACACTAAGGACGTGGTCACTGACTTTAGGAAGGCGTCACAAGCAGCTCACCAAACCATTATCAAGAGCACAGCTGTGGAAACTGTTGATTCCTGCGAGTACTCGGGGACAGTGATCAACGAAAACTTGACACATGACCTCAACAGTTTGAAACAGGGCCTACAGAGGTTTGACTTTCTGCACAGACTAAAATCCTCTAATGTTGATAAGACTTGATGGTTTTATTCTGGAGATCTTTTGTTGAGTCAGTTTTAACTTTCTGCTTAATTTCATTTTAAGGAAACCTGTCAGTTAAAAGCAAAAATCATCTGTTCAAGACTGTGCGAGAAGCCAAAAGATAATTGGCATGCAGCAGCTCTCCCTCTCAGAGATCTTTGACAGACGAGTTTTAGAGAAGGCTCGGCCAATCCTGTCCAGCCCTGATCCACTGTGAGTTCATTTCTCTCCCGTCTGGACGGAGATATAAGGTACCTATGGCACCTACAAATAGGTACAAATTGTCCTTTGTGCCACGAGCAATTAATGTGTTCAACTTGCATAATTCTTAAGTTGCACCTCCCAGGTGGCATGACCTATTTAAATTGTTATTTTACCGTAATTTCTTGTTTATAACACACATTTTTTTGCTCTTAAATAAGGTCTAATTTTCGGGTGCGTGTTATACACAAGCACAAGCAAAATATTTAAAATACTTCGTCTCCCAACATCGTGATTACAACACGTCTGATACAAAAAGCCGAAATATTTTCTTTCTCTGTGAAACATTGCCTCGAAACTTGCGTGATTCTTATTAAACTATTAAACTGTTCTAATCCAATATTTTGGGTCTTATTAGTTTATCTTTGTGACATGATTATGTAAATCTCAAGTGTTACGGTACCACTCATATGTAAACACAGGGAGCTGCCATCTTGTGAGCAAGGGGACCAAAATAGCTGCGCTGTGATTGGTCGAAGACATCAGCATGTTGATAGCTGCTCCCTGATTGGTCGGTACGCTATGACTGAGCATGCTCAAGCAGAAACCGAGTAGGTGTGCATGCATGAAGCAAAAGGTGTTTCTGCATCTGCTTGAGAGAGAAAATCGTGTTCGGTATTTGTTGTGAAAATACTGAATTTTCATTGATTAAAACTTTGAATTAAGGTCATTTATGAGTTGTCTGAGAGAGTGAGGTTTGGACAAAATGTGGGTGTGTGTTATAGTTGATTACAGCATTTGGAAAAAGCATGAAAAAATGAGAGCGTATTATAATAGAGAAATTACGGTAGTGGGCGACAGGTTTCACCCACTTCTTCACTTCTTTAAACTCTTTTGATATCTCTATTTATCCTTCATTGGGGTTGTTCATGTCAAGTTTGGTTGTGTTGTACACCGTGATGTTGTTTTGTGTCAGTGTTTATTTATTTGTTTGTAGTTCTTGTTGTTGGATGTGCTGTCTCTGCAGACCACATCTCCCCTGGAGGGACCATAAAGCTCTGAACTGAACTGAAACGGTCAGAGGAGAATGGTCAGATGGTTGGAGATGGTGGAAAGGCAACAGGAACCCCAATATCCACAGCGACTGTGCTCATCGTGTGCTCTGCAGCTGGTTCCCACGTCCTGAGCCTCGATCCGTCCCCGGTGCGTGCCTGCAGTGCCAGCCCTGGTTTTCCTGTGATATGCAGCAACTCTGTTTCAGAGGGAGTGTCATTCTGCACCAAGTGCTCAGTTTCTCTGTAGCTTAAAGAAACAGCTCCATGTGGAGATGATGTTGATGCAGATAGAAAATCAACATCTACCAGCTGGTATAACCTGTTATTAACATGTCTGTTACTGTGGAGGCAGAGTAGCTCAGTCCATGAGGGCTTGTGCTGGAGATCAGAGGGTGGTCTGATGGATCCATGCTCTGTAGCAGCTGAAGCGCCGGTGGCTCTTGCCTCAGGAGCCTTGGCCGTAGGGTTTGCACCTTTGTGTCCTGAAACTTCATCGTAAACCTCACCATGCCCTCAGAAAACTGCAGATCTCTCATGATCTTTTGACCTCTTTTTTTAAGACGATACGTGCTGCGCTCCTCTTTGAGCCGGGGCACGTGGAACACAGGTACGCCAGGGCCACGATGGAGTTAGGGGTCACTCAAATACCTGATCATCCCAACCAAGGTGTGCTGGTTTCTTTAACATGACAATGAGTTCACTGTACTCCAGTGGCCTCCGCAGTCATCAGATCTCAATCCAATAGAGCACCTTTGGGATGTGGTGGAGCAGGAGAACCTCATCATGGATGTTCAGCAGCTGTGTGATGCTGTCATGGAGATATGGACCAACACCTCTGCTTGATGAATTAAGGAGCTCTGAAGGTGAAGGGGGTCCAGCCTGGAAGTAGAGGGGTGTACCTAATAAAGTGGCCGAGGGGTGTATTTTGGAAAGAAAATGAATGAATCAGTTTAAGCAGAAGTTTGTTTTTAGAGCTCCAGAGGTCTGCTGGTGTTCTCCTGACCTGATGTTGCCTTAGATGTCGGCCCTGGATCATCTTCGGCTCAGCGGGAGATCAGAATCTGTTTGTTGTTGATTTCCTGCTCTAAAATCTCATTATCGAGAGAAAATGGTCGATGTTCCGTGAGGGTATCTCGTTATGGAGACTAAATCGATGATGCTTTCCGGCAGCTTCTGCAGCGTCGCCGCTCTGAGCTCTCAAAGTTTCCGTTGATGGAGACTGAGAGCTCCTCCGGTGCAGAGGTGGAGCTAATGGTCCAAATGTGATGATGAATATTTCAGACCTGTAATGGTCACATCAATATCCCCAAACCTTTCCAGCTCCATCACACCTCAGACCTGCTGATGTCTGAAGGGCTCTGGTTGGTTTACACTGAAAAAAGGTTTCAGTATCTTTAAGGGAAAATTACTCTGTTTTCATTTAAAACAGAATTACTGTATTTTCAGAAACAGTACCATATTTAATCCTCAGCTTTTTTAATGCACTTTAAATTACGGTGAACTTGCTGTATTTTAGGTTATATTACTACATTTTTAACTATTTCCCTGCTCATTTATCAGCAATTTATCATTTTGTAAAAAAAAGAAACATTTGCTTTAAGGAACCTTGACTGCTGTTTGTCAGTTTTGCTGTGAGAAATTGAGTTTTCTCTCGATCCATTGCCATTTACGGTAATTTACTGTATCGATTTTTTACAATAGGTAGGTATTCAAAAAAATCAGATACAGTGCAGTGTGGATGCATCTTCTCCTTAAACAAAGAAGTCTTTGTTTAAGGAGTCAGTCAGTCAGTCAAACCTTTTTTTATTCTCGAAAAAGACATTGAGGTTTCCCTCATTTTCAGTGTCTTCGAGATTACAGACATTATAAAAACAACAAACACAAACAATTGTAACAGCAGGAATCAATTAAAACAATTACAGACAGAGGTACAGTGTTCAGTAATCAGAGTCTTAAGCTCTGTAAGAGAGGGAAAGGCTGTTAGCTTTAGGATTTGTTGGAGGAAAGTCCATGATTTACCAAGTTCAGTGTGGACTTGAGGAACTTTCAGAGTGAGTGAGCCAGAAGAACGAGTCATGTAGGAGCAATCGTAAAACATTAACAGGTTTGTGAGGCAGGGTGGTAGTCTGTTAGTAAGGGCTTTGAAAATATACAAAAACCAGTGTTTGTTCCTCCTCTGCTCGAGTGATGGCCAACCAACCTTCTCATAGAGGATGCAATGATGAGTGACGAGGAGAAGATGCAAAACACGAAGAACAACATTAATCTCTTGAGAAAATGGAACTTAATTGTTAAATGTACTCATGCAGTGATGATAACGTGCAGCATCATTGTACATTTGTGTATGTTACCAATAATACAGCTGATATATAATACGGCTGATATTTATAGGCAATAAATTGGCCATAATAGGCAAATTTAAATTTCTGCCAATACCAATATCATACCAATAAAATCCTACATCCCTAGTATACCTGTGTGTGTGAGGTCCTTTACATCTCATCCTGTTTTTTTAATTTTTACGAAAAGAACAAAAGTTGTCCTAAATTCTGTGAAAAGCATCAACAGTTCACGTGAATTACAATAAATATAATATTTCAGGGTTGCTGTGAACACACAGCTTTATCATCCTGCAGCCACACGACAGCTGGTTAAGTGTAGAAATTAACTTTTTACCTGCCAACATGTCACCACAGAGTTCAGCTTCATATTTCTGTCTTTTCCAAGCCGTCAGTCCAAAGGTTTGACATTTGGTTTTGTTTGCTCTTCAATGCTGAGGCACTTGTTTCTTTAGTATAAATGAGCTCAGAGATTTGATTTTTATGGTTCAAAAAAACATGTTCCTGGATCTGTTTCAGTCTCTGTTCTTATTATGTTGACTTCAAAACTCTTTAAGGTTTAATCTGAATATTTTAAAGGTGCTGAAGTTGAATTTAAGTTCAGAAACTAAAGCATATAAAGCACTGATACACTTTATTGTGCTGAACCTTTAGCTGCTGTTTAGTCCTGATAAAAACATGCTTTCACAAATTTCCAAGGACACGCCTCGAAGCAGTGACCTGCCCCACCACCTGAGCACCTGTGCTGTTGTGACCCAGGTGCAGAGGGGCGGGGTTTGGTTTGGTTAGCAGGTGGAGGCTGCAGAGCAGAGACAGCAGCAGCCTGGAGGCCTATCAGTGAGTATTTCTTACCTCCACAGAAGTTCTGTTTGGTTTGGACAAGTCACCTGAGGATGATGGAGGGGCCTCGTGGAGGTTTGTGGTCTCAGAGTTTATGTTTCTTAGTTTTAGAGAGGAGCTCAGAGTGGAGCTCGGCTGTGAGAGTTTGTGTTGACAGCTTGGTGTCTTCTCTGTGTTGGTGTTGAGCTTCACATGGTGGATTTATTTAGTTATTTAGTTTGAGCGGCAGCACCAGCCGAGGTCTCTGTTGTCTTTACAGCTGCTGTGGTTCGCTGCAGCTGTGCAAACCTGAGCTCTTACTGTGGGCAGCAGATATCAGTCCTCAGATATTTAGTTGTTGTGTTGTGCCAGTTTAATGCTGATCTATCTGCTGATTTAGAGAATATCTTTATTCAGGGCTGGAGGGATGACCTGTTTTCATGGTCAGACATGAGGAAGAACTTTGGCACTGGTTTCGGCTAAAATGATTTTTTCAGTTTTCACAATTGGTGCATCACTAATTTGAGGTGTTGCACCACCTGAGATAGTTTCAACGTAGGCTTCAGTAATGACTTAAGTCTTACACCTGCCTCTTACTAGGTTTAAAGTCCTCTGTTAAATATGGCTGCCAGGTTGATGTTAAAGGTGGGATATCTGAAGGAGGAGGTGGAGCAGAAGGTCTTGGAGGCCGTCTGGTGTCTCAGTTTGAAATATGAGGACTTTCTTTCTCTCACTTTTGTTTTCTGTCAGTGGAGATAATTTCAGTCATTCAGCAGAGAAGCGTCTAAATTCTCTCGCCTTGTTGTCGAGTCCTCTGCATGTTGTCTCTGCTTTTATGGCCCTTTAATCCGAGTATTTTGACATAATTCCTCTACATTGTTGTCCCAATATGTCGATTAACGGTTACTGAGCCGTTAGTCTGTCTCAGAGATACAGGGTGTTCATTTTGACTGTATGAAAATCCAAAAAGTCTTTTAACTGATTGGACAGTTAGGTTTAAATGCCGTATTTGAGACAATATTTTGCTCAGTTTCAATGTTACTATGCTAACCTGTGCAATATAACTGGTGTGGGCAAGTGTGCAATCATGAATTAGCACTTTTCATATGGTGGGTAATATATCAGCACTTCAGCTCTGAGGGTCTGTCAGTTCTGGTTTGTCTTTAGCATACCTTCTGCTGTTGGACGTGTGTCTGTAAATTCGTGTGCAGGTCATGTTTTGTGTATTTGTCATCTGGCTGCTGCCTGTCACTGATGTTTTCTGTGCTGTATTTATCCTGAGATTGTCCACACCTGTACAAACGCTTTACATCAACCTGCTGAGACCACAGATGGAAATTAGCCTGTTAAAATACTGGATAAGAGAAACGTCTCTGTGCTGCAGCCGAGCTCAGACGCATAACTTGTCTCATAGGGTTCAGTTTGGACTTCTCACGGAGCTGCTGCAGGTCTTTTGACCCCAGTGTCTCAAGGTCAGAGGTCTTTATGATCATCTCTCATGATATGTTCAGAGCTCTGTGAGGGATTTCTTTGCACAGACGCCCTCTCTGACGTGATGATCTGATTATATCTGGGAGGTGTAAGGTCAGAGGTCAGTGACTGGTCAGACCTCGGTGCTGTAGATCTGGTTTCCTCTCTGGCTCTTGTGTGTTGCTGCAGTGAAATGACCCTCGGGGTGTGAGCTGCGTGGTCAGATGGAGGCGTGAGCTGCTCAGACTCCATAAAGACTCCTCAGAGTGACTGACAGACTCACTCCCGCTGATTCGATCTCTGCCTGATTAAGCCAGCGCCTCAGGACTCCGCCTGAGCTGAGTCGGCCTGTCTTTTTAGCGAGCGATGACCCGATACTGCGGCCTGCTCCGTCGCCTGCTGTCCGGGGAGAGTAAAGGCTCACGGGCCGACGAGGACGAGGGCGCCCGGGCTCACGGGGAGAGCAGCCAGCAGGGTGAGTCCTCTCCAGGGGAACCTGCTGCTACTGTTCCTCTGAAAACATTCATGCTCCAGCTTTAGGATCTGAGTTCATTAAACTGCAGCTCGTCCACAAAAACAGCCCTCTGAGCTGATGAGAAGTGGATCACTGACATTTTAGTCCCAGCAGTTTAAACTTTGTTCTGGATTTTTCCTGCTTTGCTGATGTTTTTTTAACATCTCAGTTCTTATTAAAATAAGTAATTAAGCAGTTTGTTTGGTTACTAAAGCAGGCTGTATTAAACTTCATCACAGTTTCAGAGCTTCAACACTTTGTAAAAGCCTGAAAAGCTGTTAAATCAGATTTAAAGCCATCAGACTGAGTCTGTCTGCAGGCTGTTTGCTGAGATGCACTTGTTGCATCAAACTTCCCTCTGGTGTTGATGTTTCATGAAGTTTTCGTATATTTAGTCTGCACATAGGTCTGTATTATCATTTATTCAAACAGTTTTCTCCCTGCTCTTTATCAGAGGAGTTTGAATCACAAAGATCACGCAAATAGTTTCCAACAACATGCAAATATAAGCAAATCTTCGAGAGTCAGTGTTCGCAGGTGTTTGTGTTTGTGTCGTCCAAAACTTTGTGCTAAAAACAGACAAAAGAGACAAGAGAAGCTGTTAGAAAAAGAAAACCATCTACAAAACTCCCACACAATCGTGTAAAAGCACAAACTTAAGTGTTTTTACAACAAACTTTCAGTCAGAGGATGTGTTTTAGATTTAAAGGCAGGTAAGGATGTAATTTACCATCAGTGATCCATCGAGCAGCAGCCAGCAGAGCGAATAAATCACAGTTCTGAATCTGTCTCCTGTTTTAAAGGACTCATGCGTCCAAACACATAATAAATAATCTTAAAAAAATATTGCTTATCAGTCACAATCATGTTTTTTTTTATATTTTTTATAGATATTTTTTAAAAAGTTCTTCATCTTAATTAGGCAAAGATGATTGCTGACTATTTTCCTTAAGGTGCAATGATTGAACACTTACACATCAATGAAGAAGTAGAATTATTGATTTTTGATTTTTAATGAAGAAGGATGTAATAAGTTTGCTCTTCACAGTCCTTTACAAGAATGGAAATTAAATCATGATGTGTTGTTTCCCTCTTTAGTTGGTCTTAGCTTGTTCACTGTTTGTTATTATTTTGTTGTGTTAATTTATGTACGCATAATCTTCATTTCTGACATAATATAAAGTACAGCAACATCGAAAAGGAACAAATCAAAAACAGAAGACAAAAGACACACAAACTAGATTTAATAAAACAAGGTCAAAGTTACTTTTATTGTCAGTTTCTGTCCAAATGTACACAACATACAGATAAAAAGAAAGATATATTCTCTTCACCCTTCAGTGTAAAACTTATGTACATGAAAAATAGCAATATGAAAAAGCACAAGATTAAGGTGCAAATACAACACAAATACAAAGAACTATCATAGTGTAATAATGAGATTGTGCAAGGACTTAAATTATGGAGAAGAAAATGGACTGTGAATGTGCTCTGGTGGAGATTAAACACAGGATCCATTGAACTTCGAGAGAGAAGAATATGTGCAGACAGACATACGAGGGGCTCGAGAGTTTCCTCTTCCTTTATTAAGGTGGTAGGTGCATATTGTCTTTATTATCTTTTTTCCACCTTAAGGTGAGGACGTTGATAAACCAGAAATACTTCAAATACTTCAATTTATGTTCTTCTGGTTGATAAATTAAAGATTTCCCTGCTCATTAATGCATTTTATAGAAAAAAAATGATATTGGCTAAAAATCAGCATCTGCAGGAAAGAAAAATTAGATTTAGCTTTAAATTCATCAGATAAGAAAAGTTCTACATGCTCATATTTGGCCTTCAGAGCTCCATGACAGCATCACACAGCTGCTGCAGTCGATCCAGTCAGCAGAAATCCAGACTCATCAGACCCAAAAGCATTTTAGCAATCCTCTGGGTCCAAAGGGTTTCCTGTTCTTAGCTGACAGGAGTGGCACCTGCTGTGGTCTTCTGCTGCTGCAGTCCATCTTTTCTGAGACTGAATGTGTTCTGGCTCAGAAACGGTCTTCTGCAGACCTTGGTTGTAACGTGTGGTTAGTTGTGTTTCTGTTTCCTGCTGTTTGCTGCTCACTGGATATTTTCTCTTTCTAGGACCATCCTCTGTGAACCCTTGAGATAGTTGTAGATCAGCAGTTTCTGACAGACCAACAACCATAGATTGTCTGGTGCTCAGTTTGAGCTTCAGCAGGCCGTCTTGACCATGTCTGCATGCCTGAATGCATCGAGTTGCTGTCATGTGATTGATTGATTGAGGAGCAGTTGAGCTGGTGTGCCTAATAAAGTGGCCGGTGAGTGTGTACCTCAGCCTGTTGGTCCTGTGCCGTCCTGGAGTATAAATATCAGTGTGAACGTCTGTGAGGGTCTCAGGGTGTCTCACACCTTCATCACTTCACTGATATCTCTTTACACACACATTCACACACCCTCACACTCACCGCTGCAGAAAACACACACCGACATCCACTGTGAGAGTAACAAACTGTTTAAGGTCCTCATACTCTACCTGACAACAGGCTAAACTCTGAGCACAGGGGTGTGTGCCTTTATCAGGGCAGATTATTGACCAGCAGGGGGCGCTGTTTGTGACACTGAAGACCAGAACAGGCAGCACAACAGCTCAGTGATAACGTTGACAGCACTTTTTAATTTAGTTTTAGTCTTTTGCCTAAAATATCTTTTAGTTTTAGTCATAATTTAGTCTCTAAATTGTTTTAATTTTAGTCTAGTTTTAGTTGATGAAATCTGCTGTAAATTTAGTGACTAAAATATGAAGTGTAAAGGGTAAGGCATTTTTATGTTTCCTTGAATTTCTGAAGTCATGTTTTACTCTTGGATAAAATCAAACATCTAATAACCCTTTATTGAATGCTAGTAAAGTCTGAATGTATAAATGAACAGAAACAAATTGAACTTTTGTGTGAAATGCAGTCACCTTTATTTAGGCTACCTGGCAGAGCATCTCAGTTACAATACCAGAACTGACAACAAACAGTGAACCTGCTCTACATGAATATATCAATTCATAAAGAGAGGAGCTCTGATTGGATCGTTCCCCAACTTATCCCACCACCACCAAGCTAAGGCAGCTGTGATTGGATGTCCCTCTTAACTCATCCAACCTTTCCACACAACCAAAGTAGCTGTGATTGGATATATTCCTAACTTGTCCCTACTTTCTACATGACCAAATTAGGTCTGATTGGATTAAGTCTCTGTCAAACATTTTAGTCTAGTTTTTATTTGCTGATGAAAATGTCAGTTAATTTAGTTTGAGTTTTTGTCCATGTGCACTTGTTTTTATGAGTTACTGTCTAGTTTTCATCAGGGGAAAAAAGGTTGTTGAAGAAAACTATGATGAAAATAATCAGTCAACAAAATGGACACTGCAGCAGCTGGGAAATGTTCAATAAGAGACAGGCTGTGTCCACACCAAACGTGAATTTCAGTTGCGCCATCACTCTCGAAAATTTTCGCGCGAGTGTCCAGAATTTTGCCCTTTTCACTGTAGTTAAAAATAACCAACTTCTGTGACAGTTCACCTGAAGCCATAGCGGGACAGCCAATCAGCATCGAGGGAGAACTGTGACGAGGATGAGATCACAGACAGAGGAGGAACAAGGCTACGCATCGGAGCTCCTCTGTTTGGTTATCTTAGTGTCCAGGAGACATGAGGGAGAAAATCTCTGCAGAGTTTGGAGTCTCCAGAAAGTTCAGCTCAGATTTATTGTGTTTTCAGTGTTTTTCTGGCTTACTAGCGGTGATTTAGTGAGTTTCTTAGCAGAGAAAATATGATGAATATCACAGAGGAACCACTGGAGCACCCAGCAGGGGTGAGAGACCATACATATAAAGAGGAGTAAAACAGGGCAGGAAGAAGGCAGCGCTTGTAGAAACATCCACCTTGTTGATCATGGATCATGTCGTTGGCCCGACCCCGTCTTTTCTCCACTTCGAGTAAATTCACCTCCATAAATATGATCCATTTGAATACATGTACACTGCAAAAACTCAGATCTCAGCAAGTGTGTTTGTCTATTTTCAAGACAAAAATATCCAAAACAGTTATTCTAATCCACAGTCACTTAACAAGTCCAGAAAAATATTTTACTTCAAGGAGTAAAAAGCAAAGATAAGGCATTAAACTGCTCGTAATGAAGAGAAAATATCTGCCAATAAAACAAGGAAAGTCTGACTCAGTCTTAAATTAAGGTTTAATATCTGCTCAAGTTAAATTTGTCTTGTCTTTTTAGCAGATTATTTTACTTATTACTACAAGCAACTCAGGCCTTATTTTAGTTTGTATGTCTTTAAATCAGATCTTAATTCAGACATGTAGGGACCTGTGGCTTAGAATAAGTCCGGTGAGGTATTTTTGTCCTGAAATTAGACAAATACTCTCACTTAGATCGGAGCTTTTGCAGTGCGAAGGCACGGTGCGAATACTTATTTCATGTTTGGTGTGAACACAGCTTTACAGGTATGTCTGGCTGGGAGGAGGTCGACCCAGAGCTGTCTGCAGGGGTTATATAACCAGCCTGAGATTCACAAGGAGGAAGTGGAAAGGGCTGCAGGGGAGGGGGTGTCCAGGGTGACCTGTTGTATCCTCACCTGGGATGGTTAAAGATCATGGATGGATCACAGGGCATGGTCTGATTCAGTCAGATTGGTATCTCTTTATTCTTGTCTGATGCTGAATAATATTTAGAGTTTAAACAATGATTTAGAGAATGGTTCCCTGCTCGATATGTCCATGTTTGAGCAGAAGTTTTCTGCTCTGCAGGATTGATCCTCAGAGCTGTGGTGTCACACAGAGGAAACATTTTTATCTTCTCCAGCTGAGACAGAAACAGAAATGATCTCCAGTGGACTCTCTGTGAGTCTGACCTTGATGGAAAAGTCTCGGTGATATTTTCAGGATAGAGTATTTCTGTCCAGCAGCTGTTTGTTTCTTCTGCTCCGTCAGCAGCTCGTATATCTGCTCACCGGCTAAAGGACGAACATTTAAAACATCCTGAAGACCAATATTGAACTTTCTGTCAGAGATCATCAGAAATGAGCCCCAGTTTGTTCTATATGTCAAAATAAGTTTGCTTTATGTGTGACTGAACACCTTTATTTGGGGGTAAAAGCCTGTGGCTGCACTGTTGATCTTATTTTTGTCTGATTGCTTTACTCCAGTTCTGCTGTGTTTTCATTGTGCTTCATGTTTTTATGCTCTCCTCTTCAGTAACGGTGGATTATTTCACATCTGTGTAGAGATGAGTGGTCAGCCCAAGTCCTTAACTTTAATGCTATAAAGGTGAGATGATTAAAGATGCAGAGTCGGCCTCTGTTCGTGGCCTTTGTTAGAATAAAAAGCAAAAGTTTGGACCATGGCTCTATAACACCACACTGCAGGTCTAGGCCAGTGTGTTTGTCTATTTTCAAGACAAAAATATCCAAAACACTTACTCTAATCCACAGTCACGTAACCAGTCCAGATAAATATCTTACTTTAAGGAATTAAATAATTGACTTGCTTGTAATGAAGAGAAAATTTCTGCCAAAGAAACAAGGACTCAGTGAGGGTCTTAAATTAAGTTTTAATGTCTGCTCAAGTTAAATTTGTCTTGTCCTATTGGCAGATTATTTTACTTATTATTACAAGTAACTCAGACCTTTTTTTTGTTTGGATGTCTTCAAATAAGGTTTTAATCCAGACATTTAAAAAAATCCTGGATTAGAACAAGTCATCAGTTTATCTATGTATCTATAAATCTATTTATTGTCTTATCGTCTCCATATGATTATAAAAATATAACAAAGTACCATCTTTACTAATGTTCTTCATATGTATGTGCTGAGATAATATGTTGTACTAATTTAGTATATTCCTAAATTACTTCAGCTGTTTCCCGCTCACCAGTTTGCCATTTGTTTTCCCTTTGTTGATTTGATTATTCGACCCTCTGTGCCTTTTCCTTTGACTCTGTTGGTCTCTGTTTGACCTGATTGTTGATTTATTGTCTCCAGAGTTCGGCCTTTTTCTGCCTGTGCGCTTTTTTATTATCTGTTTTTAAAGGTGCTATATAAATAAAGTTATTATTATTATTATATTGAGATTTTTTTCTTGAAATTGGACAAACACTCTCACTTAGATCTGAGTTTTTGGTGCATTGAATCCTCTTTTTCTCCTAAAACTCCTCTCTGTATCGTCTTCAGGGTTGAAGAAGGACATCCTGTGTTGGACTGTTTCTTTGAATTTATGGTAAGGTGTTTCAAAAAACGCCATAACTGTAAAATAAGCCATATTTTCCCAAACTCAGCCTCAATAATCCGGCAGGCTCAGGTCTGAGGGGGGGATAATCTGCCTGAGGGCCGTCTGTGGCCTCCTCTGCTGGTCGTTGGTGGTAGTGCAGCTCAGGTGATCTGACCCACCATCCTGGAGCCTCCTGCAGTTTGTACTGTGCTTGTTTTTAATGTTCAGAGCTGAAGATCATGAACTTTTCAGCCTGTAACCCCAAAATAAAAGAGACAGAGACTGAGACCATGGCGCTGAGATCGTGCAGAGCTGTTTGAAATGTTTCCACAGATGCATGAAAACAACCAAATCCATCCATCATCAACCATTATCCCTCTCAGGGTCACAGGCGGCTGGAGTCTATCCCAGCTGACGTTGGGCGAGAGGTTGGTACACCCTGAACCGGTCACCGGACAATTACAGGGCCACATAGAGAAACAGACAACCACTCACAGTCACACTCACACCTTAGGGCAGTTTAGAGAACATGCAAACTGAATTATTCTAATGCAAAACTATTTATATTGTTATATATAATGTTGTCTTACTCCATGTCTTGTTCTAAAAATATATAAAACAAATATTTTTGAAAATCTCAATCTATCAGTTAATGTTTTAAACAAAGGAGCCACTGAAGTGATCAGCAGACGTTGGTGTAGAGATCCATCCAACTTTATATTTACAAAGTTAAAGTTGTTAAAATTCTATATATTAGTGGATTTTAGTTTTCTTTTAATAATGTATTATGGTCTTACCAACATTAGGGATGGGAACTGATTTGATTTTATTGATACCAATAACGTTCAGTTCTGCTTATTGATCCGATTCTGAAATGATTTCCTTATCGACTCCTGTGGAGCTTCTCTGAGGGCAAAGGTCGGCCTGTGCGGATGTCAGACATGTGACACTCCTGGTGTTCAGTGATCCTCCTTCTAAATGTTGTGCAGTCAGCGTTTTTTTGTCTAAGTTAAGCCTCAGTTTTGTGTAAACACAAAGATGTGGGATCTTTGTTGTCATTCATGCAGCGTGATGTCCTTGATTTACAAAGCATGTAGATCACAGTGACATGAATCGATCAGGGAATTGTTAAAAAAAAGACTGATGATATTGATTCTTTCAGGGGGTAGAAATGCTGGATGATGTTATTTGATTCCCATCCCTGTGCAACATTCAGAAAAGATTTGACAAAAGAAAAAGACATTGTACGTCAAAGGCAACAGAGATCTATGTATGGTAAAGGTTTCATGATGGAGCAATCCTGAATGATAAAAAACCTAAATCAAACTTTATATTTAAAATTAGAATAAAAACCATCATTGTGAGAAAATATAAAGACATATAAAAAAAACAAAGTGACTTGTAAAATACAAATTAAGGTCTTTTCCACACCTGGACCATTTGGAAGTGACTGTTGTTTTATGAACACAACAGTCCATCCCAAGAAAACACGCCAAGCTCCCCTGAAAGAGGGAAGTGGTTCGTTTTAGGACAGAATCTCCCCAACTTTAACAGGTGACGAGTTAATCCATCACACCACTGGAGTAGCATCATAAGGCATGTCCCACTTGGATAAATATGCTGAACAATCATTATTATATTATTGTTTTGTTGGTAGTTTAAAATGACGACTTTTTTCCAATGATGCACAGCGTGACTTCAGCCTGGGCTCAGAATCCTGCTGTGTGAACATGAAACTGAATCAGAACAAAATAAAGAGCTGTAGCAGTGAGCTTTGGCTGTAAGAGTTAAAGAGGCGCAGATCTTATTAAGTTCTTCTTCAATTTGACTTTTTATTCTTTTTGTAAATTTCTTTATTTTATAAACATGTAATCAAACAGCCAAATAAAGGCTCTCCAGTCGTGCCTGATGATGACTTTTTCATCCTTTATTAACTGATAAACTCCTCAAAAATAAGCGTGCATGTCTGCAGACTTGTGCACACATGTATAAATATCATATAAAATGATGTGATGTCACATCCATCTCAGCCTCAGACTCAGAAACACCCGCCTGCACCTTCCTGCCTCTGTCGGACTCTAAAGGGTTAAATCACTGCAGCACAGGCAGCGGGAGGAGGGTTTTCCAATGCGCCTACATTACCCATGATGCACCTCTTCCTGTGAGTGTTTGGTGCAGCTGCAGATCAGAGCGTGTTTCTCTCTTCATGATCATAAATGTTTCAGCAGAACAACATCAAACATTGATTTAGAGAAGAAAAGCAGCAGATCATCGGCGCTGCAGTGATCTGAGCTGCAGTGCTCAGGACGTCCAGCAGATGGCGCTGTGGTTTCAGCGTGAGAGGCTGCAGCTGAGGGGTCAGACTTTTATCAAACAGGCCGTGAATCAGGGGTCACGACCTTTCTGAGCCTGAGAGCTACCCTGAAGATGAGGAGCATGATGGGGACTAATGCTTGATTGTTTTTGTAACATAAGGTTTATTTTTTTTTTCATTTGCCACAGAGTATAACAATTTAATTTATTGTTAAAACATAAGTCACACAAACGTTTAACCACAAATTCAAGACTAAGAAAGAAAGGGAGAAATAAATAAATAAATAAATAAATAAATACACAAATAACACCCAAAGTGTGCAGTATTGTGGCAGACTTGTAGATCTCCTCGATATCAAACCATATTCATACAATTTTTCTTTGTTTTTTTGGTTCTTTTATCAGTCCACAGGAAAGAGTACCGACAAAATAATCTATAAAGTAATGAAAATAATAACATAAGTTAATTTGGCCTCTGGTGGTGAAGTAAAGAGAGGTGGAGGGGGAGAGGGAAAACAAAGAAAAACTACATATATGTATAATTTTAATTCAATTTTGGAATCTATTTCGAACATGTATACAAAGAAATGAAAATATAGAAATACCATTCATACACAAAGAAGAAAAGGAATAAAGTATTTATACACGCTCGAAAGGAGTAGGAGAAAGTAAATACTTTTTAATTTCCTACCCCTTATTACTGTTTCTCTTGGGTCGTACAAAAGTACATTCTGCTTTATCATTTATGCAAATTTATTTTACATATGTACACTACAAAACATATAATCCATATAAATATGTCTATACACATGTAAACTACATCATATACAATATGTAATATATATCTATGAAGAGAAAAAAGTTCAAAGTAATAGTTAAAAAGAGGAGACAAAGAAATAAATGTGGACAGCCCCATCTTCAGGCTACAGTTCATACACTGAACATATCAGTCAGTTCACAGAGTGTCTCCTCTCCCCCTAAAAAGAGAATTATTTAAATACATAAATAAATAAATAAAAATAAACAAAGAAAGAAAGAAAGATAGGGTGTTATATATTTGGCCCGTGCCAATCTTGATCCAAAACTAAGATAAATAATAGAATTTATATATATATATATATATATATATATATATATATATATATATATATATATATATATATATATATATGTGTATATATATATGTGTGTGTGTGTATATATATATATATATATATATATGTATATATATATGTATATATATATATATATATATATATATATATATATATATATATATATATATATATATATATATATACATATATATATATAGCCCCAAAACATAAAATACTGAGTTTATACAAGGATAATAAAGAAGTGTAAATGTCCCTTAGGTTGATAGATGAGGGGAAAAGAGCTGACATGTTTACATAGAGTTAATTTTACACATTTGTCATTTCACATTTACAACAGAGTAGAATAAAGTTTTATTCGTAGCACACGGGGAAATTGCAGTGTTACAGCATAAAGGGGGACAGCAATGATAAATAAAAAAAGAGAGGTAGTATAAAAACAGTAAGTACATCGGTATAGATATAAAGAGTAGTAATATAAAAACTACACTGTAAGAATTATTTTCAGCTTCACAAAGTAACTGCACATGAGAATACTGCTGGTTTAGTTCCTGTCATAAATGTGTGACTGCTCCTTTAATGCCGCGGCTGCAGGGATTACACTTCATCTGCGCGTGAGTGAGTCACCGGATGAACATGAAGGACTCTGATGTTCGGGTTTGTTCAGAAACAAAGATGGAGGAATAATCCTGTTTTTGTCTTCGTTTGTTTTGAGCGCCGAGCGCCCGCCCACGCCGCCGTTAAACCATTTGTGGTTTATTCTGGTTCAGCTGCAGAGCTCGTACAGTCAGATGTTTGGGTTAAATAACAGTTTGATTTTAATGCTGTTACAGAAGAAGTCACAGGGTCGTTATTCAGTGTTCTCAGGCCGCAGCAGAGGTCAGAGGTCATGTGCTCTCAGGTCGTGACTGTGACCTCTCAAAGGTCTTCCTAAAACTTTTACCAGAGGTCCACCTGGATTCAAGGATGACCTTAGCCAATTTTGGTGGTCATAGGTCAAAGGTCAAGGTCGTGGAGCCTCACGGTCTTTGTTTGCTTGTGAACAGGAGTCCTTCAGAACGCATAAATGGAGCTCCATCAGACCTTACTCTGATGTCCGCTCTCACTCAAGAATGAAGTGATGAGATTTTGGAGGTCAGAGGTCATGGGTCAAGGTCACAGCCTAATTTTTTCTCATTCCCCATGGAAACTTTTTTGTAAATGCAATTTCACAAGAATAGCTCGAGGGATTCTTTTCAAACTTTTTACAAAAAAAACAAAATGCAGAAATGCACGGATAGGATTTAAAGGTCATAGCTTGGAGGTCATGGAGGCTCCTGATCACCCTAAACTCAGTCACAAGAGTCAGCTCATAGATTTCAAGGTCATTATTCAAAGTACAAGGTCATGAATCTAATCAGCAGTCTTTGCTTGTGAATGGAATTTTCTTCAAGCAAAATCAAAGTCTGCTAATGATGATTTTTCAAACTTGAGATGATCGTGCAACATGACCTTTGGATTAAGTTTGATTTGGAGGTCAAACATCAAAAGGTCAAGGTCAAAGAGCCTCTTGATCATTCTGTGCTTCTAAATCTGATCTTGTGAACGTAACATCTCAAGAATTATTCGTCATTCTCCTCACACAAAGGAAAGATTTCCACTCTGACTTATCGATGAAGTCAGTTCAATTTTTAGGTCAGAGGTTGAAGGTCAAGGTGAGGCAATAATTTGCTTATGAATACAACATCTCAGGAACACATGAAGGCATTAGCATCCAACTTTGTCCGGAGGTCTGCTTGGGTAAAACAGTGAAGTGGTTAGATTTGAAGAATGTTCATCATGTTCATGTTCTTGTTTATTCAAGGGTGACCTCTTAGGATTTTCAAGGTCTTGCATCAAAAGTTCAAGGTCATTGACTTTCATATTTATCATATCATAGGTCAAAGGTCAAGGTCACAGAATTTACTTTGTCATGCTTTGCTTGTGAATGCAGTATCTCAAAAAATTCTCTGGAGGATTTTCTTTAAATTTTGCTCAAATGTGGTCTTTGACTCAAGGTCAAGCTGGTCTGATGTTGGAGGTCAGATGTCCTCGGCCTCATGATCATCTCTGCTTTTAAACTCGATCTGAGAAAAATTCTTTGACTGATTTCTGTCGAACTTGCTCAAATGTCCTCTCTGACTTGATTATAGAATGATTGAATTCAGGAGGTATGAGGTCAGAGGTCGTGACCCTTTACTGTAGTTTCAGTCTGATGTAAATCCTGGTTTTGTGAAGTCTGATTATTTTATTTTCATTTTGGTGTTTTGAGCTCTGTGAGCGTCACAGCAGAGACATGAGACCCCAAGAAGGTCAATGAGTAACAAACAAGTTTCTCAACAACAAAAATAAAAAGCACACGTGTTTGTTAACAAGGTAGCAGTTCCTCCAGTACTCTGATCACTCCTGATACTCTGTTTTAGTAAGTGTAATCAGATTACTTTCTCTCTCTGCCCGGTGTGGAGGTCTGCTGGTCTCGGTGGTGGAGGTGTCCGGCTGACTTTCTGCCGCCCTCTGATGAAGCAGTTTGTTTATTGATCAGGAAACACACCTGAGCTGTAACCACACACACACACACACACCCACACACCCACACACACCCACACACACACCCCCACACACACACACACACACACACTGAAGGACAGGAAATCCTCAGCCGCAGCATTAACATCGATCACACGGCTCATTAACACCCAGCAGGACTGAGGAGAGAGTGGATGGAGAATAAAGTTTCAGACTGATGTTCTCTGGAGCTTCAGGACCGGGACCAGGGTCTCCATCAGGGTCTGAGTGCAGCATGGACCTGGTCTAGGTCTGAACTGAGAGATTATCAACAGTCGATGCAGACTGAGGATGGGAAGGAGCATTAGCCTGTGGACATATTAAAATCTGTATTTATTAACATTTTTGTTTATATTTATCTTTTTTTTCTGTGGCACTTATGAATGCCACAGATATGATCCAATGATTTCCTCTTGGAAAATCTAAATCTGTGGAGCTGAGTCCTTGAGTTCAGGATCACATAAACCTGACCTTAGACTTAATCTTAAAACATGTGTATCTCAGTGTCATTACCAGGCCCTCAGCAGATCCATGTCATGACTGCACATGAACATAACTCCTCCCTGCTTCATGGCAAACATGCACTAAAAGTTTAACTGGTGCCGAAACGTGGCAGACAGAATGGATCCTGCTTCCTGATTGGTTCTGGATTCTCTGGCAGATCCTCAGATCATGGTGAAGGTTCTCCCTCAGATCAAGTCCTCCATGCTGTCTTCTGCCGTCCTGTTTAAGTGTTTTTGTGGTTTGTTCACGTGGGGGGGCTGAAGGTGGTTTGGGTCCCAGATGAAGTCTGAACTGAAAGTCAACACTGACTGATTTGGAGTTTGGAGGGTAACTCTGGAGTTACGTCAGGGTCATTATGTAACTCAACAAAACCATCATAACTATTTTAGCAGGTCTGTCTTCTTTGCCTCCCCTCGACCAGAAGAGCCAGACTGTTTCAGTTTGAACTTCATTCAGAGAAAGAAGAACTAAAGAGAAGAGCTTCATCAGGACTGACTCTGAGCTCCAATAACAAGAGTACGAAGTCTTTAAGTCTGCAGATGTGAAATCAAGCCGGCTGAAGTTTCAGCATCTGACTGACAGACCTGATGAGTCTGATGATTGGAGTGGATGATGATGATGATGATGATGATGATGATGCTTGTCTTCGCTCTCCCCGTCTCTGCTTCAGTCCCACTGAGCAGGTACGAGGACGCAAATACTTGTCAGTAATTAAAGATGCTGACCTGGTTTCTCTGCAGGCCTACATACAGCACGGTGGTGCGTTCACTGACTCGTTCTCCTCACGCTCTGACAGAGATCAATGTTTCCACGGTAATCCCCCCCGTCAGGCAGAGCCAATGAGAGCTCCTCAGGTCCTCAGGCTCGGAGACAAACCGATTGGACTTGGAGGATTATTTTATTGGAGCATCAAACTCACACATTCACTCTCATCAGGCCCCTCTGGTTCTTTAAGATGTTCTGGGTCAGGATTGAGCTGCTGATCCTCTCAGAGTTCAGTCTGGATCAGTCACAGCTCCACGCCGTCCTGTGGAGCCTCAGGAGCATCAGCACGAGGGCGGCGTGAGGCTCTAAGTCTGATTCTGTCATAAGAAAGTAAAATGATAACAAAGTTGAGTAGTAAAATAGTGATAATAAATCAACGATTTGTGATGAAGCTCAGATCTCCGGTCTGGATCCAGAGGACTCAGGTCCAAACCGTGGAGCTCACAGAGTCTGAGCGTGACTGTGATTGACTGCAGAGGGACGACGGTGCGATAAAGTCAAGTGTTGACGAGCCTAATTAGCAGAGAGCTCGTTATGTAATCCAATTATCAGCTGAAGAGACGATGAGTCACTGACAGCAGACATGGAGTCAACACCTTCATCATCTTCATCCTCACTTTAACGAGGATAAAGACTGAATTACTGACAACAAAGAGGAAGATTTATGTAATTCACACTGAAGAGGGATTATCTGGTCTTTAGTTTGATTTAATCCAACAAAACTTTGTTTCAATCTCAAAAGGCAACAACAACACCAAATATTGAACCCTTTAGGTCGAATGCTTTTCGTTTCTTCTTCTGTTTATTTTTATATTTTTAAAGCTTCTTTAAAATTGACTTTTTGAAAAACATAAACACAGCTCAATCTGCACAAGCATATGCACAGTCAAAAAGATAAGTAAATGAATAAATAATAGATAAATTAATAAATATTAATATTAAAAAAGTAAATAAATGAAAAATAAGTTGTAACATAATAACAGTGAGTATCTGGAAAAGGCTTATAAATATACAAAATATAACAAATGCAAGTATCTGCTCTTAAAATTATTTTTGAGGATTATTTTTGACCAACACTATGAAGCTGAAGCTGCAACATGAAGCTGTTGGCTCTTAATCGTCATATAATCCATATAATTCCATCAATAACAACATCAGATACTGATCCGTTAACAATTACAGTAGCTGTAAATCAATCAATAAATGAGAGAATATCTACATATAAATATCCATGTCTGTTTACTGTCCTTTTTGACATGTAACGTGGCAGAAATGTGCAATATTTTCTTCAATTTTAAATTAAAAGTCCATCCATCATCACAGTCCTTTATTGGTCAGTGTAATCAGAATAATCACACTTAGCATACTGAGGCCAAAAGTGCCCACAAGCACCACAATGACTGATTTCTGATCGTAAAGCCCTGAAAACACATAACGTCTGATCACATGAGTTTAATTTGTAAATCAGGCATCAGCTTTGTAGTTTCTTTTATTTTTTCATCATCTGATTAGTCAAGCAGGTAGTCCACATCCCTCACAGCAAGAAGGTTGCTGGTTCAATCCCCGTGTCGGTCAGGGCCTGTGTTGAGTTTGAGTCTCTCCGTGTATGCATGGGTTCTCTCCAGGCACTCCAGCTTTTTTTTTTTTTTTACACTCACTCAGAAAAAAATCCCCAAAATCAATTAACCAATAATTATTGATATTTCCTTAACTGTAAATACAGAAATATACACGTGTGAGGAAAATCATCTTCTGTTTTGTGTTTTTCCTTAAAAGATATTAGTGATATTAAGTGAATTAATCAGCATTTAGTGAAAACATGTAATGCAATGCACATAGAACGTAAAGAATCTTTTAGGTCTGTCACCTTATACTCGATTCTATGGAAAATGGGCCGTTCTGTGCATCGGTTATGGGACGATTGGGCATTCGCACTAATATTAGATAGTTTTGGTTATTGACACATATGCTCGACAACAGATTGAGTTTTAGTTTTGGGAACGTTTTAATGTTTCCTCTTTTAGGACTTAATAGGCTAAGTGTTAAATTTCTGTTTAGCTGACACAGAGCAAAAATAAAAATGCAACAAAACTGATTCTGCAGAAAATCACCGACATGTCCCAGAGTTTGTTGATCCAAAAATCGATTTTAGTATTTTTGTCTGGTAACGTACTTGTACTAAGGTACGGCCTGATACGGCAGAACATGACAGACACTGAATGAAACATTAAAGTTACATTTCACTGAAGCTTTCACACAACATCACACCTGCAGCTGTTTTTGCTCCTGGCATCACGCAGGGCTCATAGTATTACACCTGCACACTTTTAATGCTTTTTATAAAATAACTGAAATAACAGATTACATAATTTGAAAATCTGCTCTAGTATCAAACAATCCTGAGCCTGCTCTGCACCCTGAGGATTCAGGGCATTTCACAAAGTATTTAACTCTTTATAAAAGTTCAGGCAGGTTAATCAGAGACTGTAATCAGTTTAAATTTTCTTAAATATAATATCAGCATGTGTAAAGTCTGGTTTAATCCTCTGCTGGATCAGTTCTCCCTCTCAGAGAAACAGTGAAGCGTGGAGTGAGTCACGTCTGAAACATCAGCAGCTTCATGAGAACAGAGTGTTTTTACCTGCAGGCTCAGAGATGATCTGATGTTTTCATGTTCAGGAGGAGCTTCTGCTGCTGTGGGGATGTATTTATGTAACAGAGCACCAGAGTGTCTCCTGTCTGAGGCCGGACTTACATGGACCTGGACTCGTCTGATCAGGTCTTAAGTGAACATTAAGATGCTGCTCTCACAGCTCTGATCGGCCGACAGGTTTAGAGTTTTACCTTCCCCGAGGAGGGCAGGTTTCTGCCCGCATTTGTCTCTGTGAGCAGGTTTATCACTTTTTCAGCTACAACTCAGCTCAGAGTTTCAGTAATGCCGAGAAAAATTCATGCAGATGTTCATCACCTGGCTCTGTGGAAAGCCGGTTTGGATCTGGATCAAGATTCGGATCTGATGGACGATGTGTTCATAACCTTTATGGACAGAATTTCTCGGCACATTCAGGGCGTTGAGGGGGTCCAGTTTGGAGACCTCAGGATCAGGCCGCTGCTTTTTGCAGGTGATGTGGTCCTGTTGGCTTCATCAGACTGTGACCTGCAGCTCTCGCTGGATCAATTTGCAGCCGAGTGTGAAACAGCTGGGATGAGAATCAGCACCTCCAAATCTGAGTCCATGGTCCTCGACTGGAAAAGGGTGGAGTGCCCCCCCGGGCCCGGGATGTGATCCTGCCCCAAGTGGAGGAGTTCAAGTACCTCAGGGTCTTCTTCATGAATGAGGGATGGAGCAGGAGATCGAACAGGTGGATCGGTGCAGCGTCCTCAGTGATGTGAAAAGGCAAAGCTCTCGTTTTACCGCTCGGTCTTCGTTCCTACCCTCACCTATGGTCACAAGCTGTGGGTAGTGACCAAAAGAACATGATCGCGGGTCCAAGCGGCCGAAGAGAGTTTCCTCTGTAGGGTGTCCAGGCTCTCCCTCAGAGACAGGGTGAGGAGCTCGGTCATCCTGGTAGAGCCACTGCTCCTCTGCACTGAGAGGAGCCAGATGAGGTGGCTCGGGCATCTAATCAGGACGCCTAATGGTGAGGTCGGGGAAGACCCAGGACATGCTGGAGGGATCATGTCTCTCAGGTGGCCTGGGAACACCTCAGGATCCCCCGGGAAGAGCTGGACGAAGTGGCTGGAGGGCGGGGGTAGCCTGGGCTTCTCTGCTTAGGCTGCTGCCCCCACGACCCGACCACGGATGAGCAGAAGGTGGATAAATGGATGGATTAAAAATCTGTTAATTTTAAAAACATTGTTTTTGGTCAAATCCTTTCAAATGAGGTTTGACTCCTCTCTAACTAAAGCTGCTTCGATTCTGTGAATCAAGTCCTGGAGTCTGTGATTGACAGAACATCTGGAACAGGATCTGATTTTAATATTGCAGCTTTTGGAAAAATGGAAAATACTCAACGATGTAAACAATATAAAAAGCTTTGGGTGAAATTTTCTGCAGAGTTGATGGACTTGGGTAGCAACCATGCGCTTACTTTATAAAATGAGGCCCTGAGTCTTGTGTGTTTCAGGTGTTTTCTCCCACCTGAAGGCTCTTGTTCGGTCTGGACTCAGAACCAGAGTCATACAGTTTCAGAATCAGAATCAGAATCGGTTTTTATTGCCAAGTATGCGACACACACAAGGAATTTGACTCCGGCAGTTGTTTTCTCTTGTACAAGGGAAGCAAAAACTAAAAAATAAATATATAAATAGAGAATAAAATTAAAATAAAATATAAATGAAAATAAATCTTAACAAATGCAGCATATGTATAAAATGTACACCAGGAACTAGGGCTGAAACATATATTGTTATTGTATCTATATCGAGATATGAACATTCAAGATATTAATATTGACAAAGCAACAACATAAACGATATAGATTTCCCCCACAATTGCCCTGCATGTACAGCTCTGGAAGTCACACCAAATTTCCTTTTTACGATTGCCTTTGAATGCACCGCTAAGGCCAGCCAACCACAAACCTTTTTTATTTTCAAACCATTTTTATTTTTCTGAAAAATGCTTGGTTTTCACCGAACCCGTAGTCATATCGTATCGTATCATATCGATATCGAGATATCTGGCATGAATATCGAGATATGAAATTTAATCCATATTGTTCAGCCCTACCAGGAACATACACAAACATCTGGGAATATTTACAACTGATGGGAGGAAAGTGCAGGTATTTGCACAGGTTTGGTCTGTGTTCACATGAGGACATTTACAACTGGACCAAAACGTTTGACGTATGAAGAAATGCTCCTTTTTGGTCTAAATGTCTCGATGGACAAATGACACTTGCAAATGAGCTCTGCTACTAAATACATTAATTACACAGCTTTACTGATGATCAGTTACGACCTCCTCATGTGCAAACGCAGCACATTTGGAAAAAAGTAAGAAATCAAAAGCTGAACTGGCTGTTTGTCAAGTGTTTGTGAATTATTACGATCGTGTAGAGCTGTTGGTGCAGATGGATTTTGGTTATGAAACAAGACAAACACGGACTGGAAAGAGAATTTAATTTTTAAAATATTTAAAGACCAGAAGGAGACCAGGACGACCCTTTAAGGTGACGAGAGAGACCAAACAATCGACGTGATCCAGAGCGAAACCAGCTGTAGACCAAACAGTCCCCTGCAGTGATGCACAGAGTGTGTATCAGAGTGTGTATGTGTGTGTATGTGTGTGCATGGGTGTGTGTGAGTGTGATGAAGTGGAGGTAGAGTGGTCTGATGTGGGAGCTACATGAAACATCAGGCAGAATATTTTTAGGATCTTCTTCCACACCTCCATCGCCGTCTCTCCATCACTCTCTCTCCTCTGTCTGACTGCTGCTCTCTCGCCCGCTGATGGCTGCTCCCTCTCTCTCTCCCTCTCTCTCTCTCTTTGGGGGGGGGGGGGGAGCAGTAGAGTAAAACAGAGCAGAACAGAGTCGCCGTGTAATCTGCTCTCTCTCCTCCGTGGGATCCTCTCGCTCTCTCGCTCTGGGATTATCTCAACTTCTTCTGCTGGTTGTCGCAGTTCGGTTTCTTCCACTCGATCTGCATTCCCTGCGTTCCCTCTGAAAGTTGTCGATGAGCTGATGCTGCTGATGTTGAAGATGGTCGACGAAGACCGAGCATCCTAAGAGGAGAAGAAGCTGCAGCGGCGCTCGCTCTTCCTTCAGCTCTTTGTTTATGAGAGAAGCTCCTGCAGATGATTCCTCTGCCTCTTTGAGACACGTGGACCAATTTTGACTGGATATGTCTCTGGATTTGTCACCATTTCTCGGGACAAGAGAATCGCTGGAGTGATCATTTTGATATGTTTTTCACCTTCTAGTTGCTAAAACTTCAGATCTCGTCACAGCATTTTGACCAGTGTGATGGCCAGAGAAGGTTTTGATGCACATTTTGTTCCAATTGTATTTGTTAAGGTTTCTCCTTGGGCTCACTGACTGGATAATCTGGAGAAAATGTTCAACAGAGACTCAGAAGTTACTGGACTGAAGCGTGAAGTTTTGTCTCTTCAAGCAGAGGCTTTGTCGCCCCCTCTGGTGGAAACAAAAAGTGCAGAATTGGAGATTTTATGTTGAAAAATATTTCATTTTTGTATTTTTGTCCATGGAAAGTTTCATTGTCCAACTCTGAAACTTTGAAAAATGTTCCTCAGGAAGAGTCTTGAACCTTTTTGTCACATTCTGATGCTTTTAAAGAGTCTTTGAGTGTCCGTTAAAAAATCAGACATGTATGTTTCAGGTCATTACGGCTCGAATTGGATCTCAGGAGTTTAAGAGTCATGGAGCGAACGTAGCCTTCAAATTAGCAGAGCTTTCTGATACCCCCAGACATGTCCCCTTGTTTGGACCGATAAGCACTCGTCTTCAAACTGTCACACAGCAGTAGTGGATATTTCCACCCTGGTGGCTCCACCCACCTCTCAGGGAGATGGCGGCGGCCATCGCCAGCTCCCTGATCCGACAGAAGCGTCAGGCCCGAGAGTCCAACAGCGATAAGGTCGCTACAAACAAGAGACGCTCGAGTCCGAGTAAAGACCCGCGCTCTCTGTGCGAGAGGCACATCTTCAGCGTCTTCAGCAAGGTCCGTTTCTGCAGCGGGAAGAAAAAACCCGTACGGCGGAAACCAGGTGGGTTCACGGTAGGGCTGAAAGATTTACCGTTTTTGGATCGAAATCACAATATCAGACAACTTAATTATGTGATCCCCAAAGCTGCAGTTTTTTGCAGCGCTCCTGACTGACCCGGAGCATTTACAGAAGTGCTGGTAAGCAGGTCAACAACACAAAGCCTCTGTTTAGGAGTAGAAGTCGGAGTATTCCTTAAATAAAGAAAACAGATTATTTATCATCAGTATTAGATGATGAATAATGTGTTATGTGCTTTTGATCGTTGATTTCTTTACCGTGGTCTATGCTGTAAACATGGTGAATATTGCACTGAAGCTTGATTTGAAGAAAATCATGAATCAAATTGAAATCACAATATCTGCCAGAAAAATCACAATCAGATCTTTTCCTAAAATCGATCTGCCCTGGGTCAGGGGGTCAGGGGGCAGCTGTGGTAACGGTCTGTGGTGGATCCTTAGACCTGGTCTGGTTTTATTTATTAAAAATTCATGATCCTCAAGATTCAACGACGTATCTGCTGTATGCAGGGCTGGCCAGAGGGTGTAGGTCCAACCTCACAGTAAAAAGGTTCCTGGTCTGAGTCCCTGTGGAGGCCTTTGGGGCGGGGTTTGCATGTTCTCCATGTGCATGCATGGGTTTTCTGCTGGTACACCCTGATTTGAACTTTTTAAAAGGGACATACGTGACCCTAATCCCTCCACAGTGTAGCAAAAAGTCAAGTTTCCAAACACAATCATCTCCGTAAAGATGATGTTTGGTTCCAGGGATGAAGGCTCACCTGCCACTTTATTAGGTACACCTGATTGTTCCAGGTTGGACCTCCTCCACCTTCAGAGCTCCTTAATTCAACCAGGAGCTGAAACATCCCTCCATATCTCTATGACAGCATCACTCAGTTGCTGAACATCCACCAGAAGATGGTCCACTGCGGTCATAAAGGGATGGACATGGTCTGCAGCAATCCTCAGGTAGGTGCTGGGGTTTGAACCATGGTCAGGTGGGACTAATGGCCCTTTTCCATTAGCCCTACTCTACTTGGCTCGGCTTTCCCCGACTCTACCCGGCTCTACTCTACTCGCTTTGTGCTGCTTTTCCACCAGCCCGGTTCCCTACCCAGCGGGGACGGGGTCGCCGTGAAACAGCTGGGCGACACTGCGTTCATGTCATTTTGAGCGCGACACAACAACCAAAACAATGGAGGACTTGGAGGCAACAGTATACTTGATGCTCGGTCTGTGGCTTTTTGTTACAAAGAGGAAAGCAGAAGAAAGCTGCAGGCGGCGAGAAGAAATACCCTTGAGAAGTACAGGAGAGTTTTGGAAGCTATACAACAGTTTGAAGCCGAGGACGAGAGCAATCGGGCTGCAAAGAAAAGACATATGAGGGTAAGCTAATGGAAGCTACTGCTAGCTTGTTAGCTAGCTTGTAATGAATAAATCCTGTGTTTAACATTGTGATGGCAGCAAGTTATTGCCATAAAGTAACAAAGTGTATGTACTGCAGTCCTGTTTTGGGCATCGCGCTCATGACCCATCGATGACGACATTCTCTGACCAATCAGTAGCCGGCAGTCGGTCGACGTCACCTTTTAGTGTCGACTCAGCTCGCTTAGAACCAGAGCAGAGTAGGTACTAAAACTGGTCTGTTTTAGGAGGAACTGTGCCGGTGGAAACGCAACGCAAACCGGGTAGAGCCGAGTAGAGTAGAGTAGAGTAGAGCAGGGCTAAGGCGGGCTGGTGGAAAAGGGCCATAAGGGACCAGCAGCAGCCTGAACCGCTGATCCAAGGCAGGATGGATCCATGGTTTATGATGTTCACACCAAACTCTCCATGTGAGTCCAGAATAAGTTCCTGTTGTCTTTCTATCATCTCCAAACACTCTGGTCATTCTTCTCTGACCTCTGGCTTCAACAAGGCATTTTGATCCAGAGAACTGCTGCTCACTGGATATTTTCTCTTTTTCAGACCATCCCTAGAGATGGCTGTAGATCAGCAGTTTCTGTTACCACCTTTCTTCTCCATCCTGATGCTTGGTTTGCAGGAACACTGGTTGCTGAAGCTGATTCTTGAGTTCATTTTCAGTCATTTATCAGTTGGAGGTCTTTTCGTCTGACTTTATTCTCAACACTCTTCCATCTTCTTGTCTCATACATGACAAAAACCCTTGTTTCTTCCTCCTCGTGTCAGATCTTGACTCTCCCATGAAGACTTTGGATCAGTGTTGCAGGACTGGAGGTTCTGATGAAGCTGGTGTTCTGCTGATTCTCTGACCTGAAACATTAATATTCTCTGTATGTAGTTCACTGGGAGCTGAAAGTGCAGCTCCTTCAGTATCATCTGCAGTTGTCTAAAACATTACATAATTTTCATCAGAGCTCTTAAATATTTAATGCAGGTAAAAAAGAAAGAGGCAGAGTGTTTCAGGCTTCTCCTCTGATAAACTCCGAGCACTGTCTCCCTCCAGAGACCGCTGAAGACACGAGGATCCACCTGAGCCTGCAGACCAGCCAGGATTCGGTGTTTGGCTCGCCGTGTTAACTCGGCACACGACGCCGAGACGTTTGACTCCTCAGTGATCGTAGGCGACGCAGCGAGCCGGACCGCAGGACCACCTCCCACATTTCCACGTTCATGAGCTGGGTCTCTCGTTAGCCTCTCGCTGCTGCAAAGCGCTTCATGTTCTCTTGGCAACACAACAAACGGCTTGTTAAAGGAAGTGCTGCACGGCTCTCCTCGGCACAGTCCGCCTCACGGCCTTGTGTAACTTCTCAGAGAGCAGTTTGAGAGTTTGTGGAGAAGTCTTTGCAGCTGCTGAGTCACTTCATCCTCAGCACTTTGTCTTATTGAAGAGGAACATCAGTGATGCCGTTTGGAGCTCCGAGAGCAGAGATCTGTTATCTGAAACACAAATCTTCTGAGTTCAGTCGTGGAGACTTGATGATGGAGATTGAACAGAAAAAGACCAACGCTTCAGATCTGAGGCCAAATGTTCAGAACAACAAGAATCAGGATTTTAAAATGACGAGTATTAAACTCCTCCTATATAAGACTGAGGTGGGCTCGTTCAGGAGAGGATTAGAGCCACTGAAATATTTTTACAGATTGAAATTATTTTACAAGTCTGTGATAAAAGTCAGGATTCGTACTTCTTATATCCTGACTTTTTCTTAGAATTTTGACTTTTTGGTTAGAAGACTTTTATGTCTCTGACCTTTTTATCTCCTCATATCTTTGGGAGTTCTAACTTTTTTCACAAAAGTCTTTTTTTTTTTTTTACATAGAATTTTGACTTTTTAATTCTAGCTTTTTCTTCTGAATTCTGGCATACCTACACTGATTCAGACTATTTGAATTCTGAGTTTAGTCTTATAATTTAGGCTGTAATCTCAAAATTTTGACCTTTTTTCCCAGAAGTCCAACACTTTTGTCATAATTTTAACTTTAATCTCTGAATTCTGACTTTTTGTCTTAAAATTCAGACTTTTTTTTTCAGGATTCTGACTTTTTGTCATGATTCTGACTTTAATCTTTGAAGTCTCCATCCATCCATCTTCTTCTGCTTATCCGAATCCTTAATCTTTGAAGTCTGACTTTCTAAATTCTGACTTTTTCTCTGAATTTTGACTTTCTTGCCAAGAGTTTTTTTTATGTTTCTGACCACTCTTTGAGAATTCTAACTTTTACCACAGGGGTCTTATGTAATTGTGACTTTTTACAAGACTTGGAAAAAACAATTTCAACCTCTAAAATCATTTTCTGTGGCCTTAAGCCTCTGCCACAGGCTGTAGTCTGGGTTATCGTGGGGTCTGGATGGCGAACATGCAGCTGATGTCGATAATTTTGCAGCTCAAAACATGAATGAGCTTCAGAAACAGGAGAGGAGCCTTCTAGCAGCTCCTCATCATTATGAAGAATCTTTTGATGCAACAGTCAGGGCCCTTTTTGAGGATTTTACATATTTATACATGTTTTCTCATGTATTGTTGGAAAAATTCTCAAAGTGTGGAGCCATTGGTTGTAGGCAGTGTGATTTAAGTGTTGCATGAATTAAACCGTTCAGAGTCGGCTCTCATTCCCTTTTAATGCGGTTTGCAATAACCAGCTGGTGTCTTCTTGTGTAAACAGCAGATCTCTGTGTTTGGTCAGACCATATTATTTCTTGATTGATAAGTTTATTTCAAACATATAATAAAAGGCAAAATAAAAGTGCAGACATAAGAAAAAAGAAAATCAGCACTTGGATAAACGTTACTTTTCTAAAAGTAGTGAGAAGAAGTCAAAACTCATTTAATCCCACCTCTCTCCATCAGTTAATAACCAATTATTTAGCTTCCCAATCTATGTAAACATAAACAATTCATATTGGTTCATTAATATATATTTTATCTGTGTCTGAAAAAGCAAGACTTAATCATTAAATGAAAAATTTAAAACATACTTGTTCTATCAAAGTTATCAGATTGACTATACATAAATGTACAGTATATATTCATACTCAAAAGTACAAATATATAACACGAAAAAATCCATCATAATGATTAATCTGATTAAAAATTTTATTGCAATTAACCCATTTGATGCACAGAATGACTCAAAATCTCTTAAACACCTCTGGCAATGCGTTTCGGGCAGTTTGTCCCAGTAGACTTACTGTCGCACATGTGCAAATGGACAGTTGATCCGGCAGAACTCGAATTGGACGACGTTAAACATCACGGTAAGTTTGAATACAAAAACGCAAGACCGAACCGTGGACCGACGTACCGTTACATGCACACTCTGCAGGAAGAGTTTCTTTTCACCAAAGCACTTTCAGCTTAAAGTACCACACTAACGTGAAGCATGTGTCAGTCGGAGATCCTGCTAGCACTTCGGCTAATGCAACAAACCACCCTCACATGATTAATATAGATTAAAAATAAATGATATTTCATCATGACTAATCAAAATTAATCCACACCAACTCTGTGATTAATCTGATTAAAAATTTAAATCGTTTGACAGCCCTAAAATATACATATAGCCAGTCAGAAGCCATATTTTTTAATTTTTATTATTTATTATTTAGATTTATATATATAGAATGTATGTATGTATATTTTATATCTGTTAATTGTTTGTTTTTTTGCTCTCTGATATCCTGAGTTCATTTTCACCTGTGCACTGTACACTGCTCCTGGAATCTTATTTCCCTGAAGGAGTCTTCCCAAAGGATTAATAAAGATCTATCTTTTCTTATCTTATCTTATATAAATATTATTTGACTCCTCTCCTTTTACTGTGCCACCAAACACACAGAATATACCTAATTTCACTGAAGCATCCTCACAACGTCAGACAGGTTCATGACAGACCAGGCCATCAGACAGGTGAGACCCCGTGATGGAGCTCAGGTGTCTGAGGGTAGATGTTAGAGTGCTGATTTTAGGGACAGTGACTGTGAGTTAAAAAGACTTCAGCTTTAAGTTTGGCTTTATTCCCCTTTTAATGGATCTACTTAAACATGTTGGTGTTTCTTTATCTCCCTGACAAACCAATCAGAGCTGGATGTTGAAGTTTTCCCTTAAAAACCTCTTGAAACAGCCCCAGTTTGTCCCAGTTTACAGTGCAGAAGATATTTTTAATGATCAAACTTTTGTGTCGTCTGGCTGAATCACGAGGCTGTTTTTCACAGCATGAGTCATGTTTTCATCACCTCTGTGTTCATTCAGCAGCTTGTGACGAGGTGATTTCAGACTCACAGCTCTTTTTACACACGGTGACACCGATAAATATAACTCCTCCTGATGTTCTGTCATGACCAGCGAAGCTTTAATAAATCTGCTCTCATATTTAAACTTAATGTAGAGAGCCGGGCACAAATGCTGAAGCGTTTGGTCTCTGTTGATCTCAGGGGGAAGATCTGCATCCTCATGGTGACTAAACCAAACTCAGAGGAAAGGACGAATGGCTGCGTTTGATTCCTGATCTAATTCTCCTGGAGGTTGGGCAGACTCAGAGGCCTCACAGATAAAGTTTGGATGATTTGGTTCTGCTCAGGAGTGAAGCTGCAGCATTTTTGTATTCGGTTATCTTTCACTTTGTCAAACGGGCAAAGCCAGAAAGTAATTTATCCTTTTAAAGCTGCTCTCTACTTTCCACATCACTGGAAGTTTTCCTGAGGATGGTGTTACAGTGTAATAAGTTACCATGCTATCTGATGTCCTCTATGGTCTGCAGTAGACACTAGCGAGTGTTAAAGCCCTGTTAAAATGTACGTTTCTCCTTTATTCTGATCAGTATTTCCTTACAGCTTCCCTAAAGTGAGGTTTTTCAGATGGAGAAAATGTTTTGGGGTGAGCTCAGCTTAGCTTAGCACCAAAGCTCGACATAGATCAGAGTGTTAACCCGATGCAAACCCTAACCCTGACCCTCCGTCTGCCTTGTGCCATGAACAACATTCCCCCAAAATCCCTCCAAATCCACTGAGAAGTTTCGGAGTTATTAGTGAAAATGTGGAAAACTCTGGAAAGCAGTTTGAGCATAAAATTGGTATTGGTTAATCAGCCTTAGTTCAGCTCTACTAGTACTCAAATTTAGTCAACTAGTGCACGAATAGACTTTACTGGTATAGCAAAAAGTGTCACTAGTACTACTAAAAGACTGTTTCAGGTTCACTAGTACTACTTATACACTTAAAAATGTTCACTGGTACCACTGGTAAGGCTTATATGCTAATAAGGGGGCGGGAGAAGCAAATTCAAGCTTCCCATTGGCTTTTGAAAATATCACAACTAATCAGGGAGCTGGATTTGGTTATAATCCCTCCTACTTCATTTGCATTAGGTCTACTGGTACTACTAGTAAATCATTTGGATTTACTAGTACTACTAGTAGACTAAAAACAGTCTACTAGTACTAAAGATTTTTTTACTAGTAAAAGTTTTTGGCGTACATCTGCTCGAGTAGACCTTACTAGTAAAGCAAAATCACCTACTAGTAGATAATTTTGTGTTACTAGTACTACTAGTAAAGCTTGTGCTTTTTACTTGTAGCATTTTAAAAGTCTGCTTGTACTACTAATAAAGCAAAATCATCTACTAGTAGACGATTTTGCTTTTCTACACTAGTACGACAAAAGCCTTTACTAATAAAACAAAATTTTGCTTACTTGTACAACTAGTAAACTCAAAATATCTCACTGGTAGACTGTTTTAAGTCTACTCGTGTTATGGTTGATATCACTAATATAAATTTTATGTCCAAACAGCTCTCCATACAAAGCTGCTTTATCTCACAATGTCGGTAAATCCCCGATCCTTCAATCATTCAGTCGATTGGTCCTCAGCCCTTTTTGACCCCTCCTGAAACTTTGATCAAACTTGTCTCATCCAGTTCTCCTGAACAAACTACCAAACTGTGGCACAGACGTCCTTGGAGGTAATAAACCTCACACAGCTCGAAGAGAGGGTCTGATGTCTGGTGAGTTAGTTTGATGGTTCAGTGTTCAGTTTGAGTGTTTCTGGAAACTTCTGTCTGTGAGGACGTTAAGTGGCACAGCAGCCTGCTCCACATTCATGCTGGTGATGGCGACAGGCTGCTGAGACATCCTTGATTAGCTTCTCTGTATGTAGGTCTGTTTCAGCCGTCCGTGAGTCCTCAGGCTCACTCTGTCATCACTTCCTGTCTTCAGCTTTGTCCCGTTCGCGCCGTCGGCTGATTCAGAGTCGATGGTTCACCGTCAGCCACTCCGTGTTTCAGGGTGTTTGGTCGAGGACACGGGGATGTGGGTGCTTGTTGATGGACGGGGTTGGAGCTCTAAAGAGAGAAGAGTGCTTCGTTCTTTAAGGTCATTTGAACATATTAAATTAAAGCCTGTTTCTGTTGAGTCATTAACACAGTCACAGTGTTCCCCCACATGTCTGTGTGGTCTGTCAGAGGAGGTGATGGCTTACCTGCTCAGTCCAGGACGGTGTGAGGCCCTGTGTAGTTGTTAGTCGTAGATGATGCTCCTGTGGATCTACCTGTGAGTGTGTGAGTGTAAATCTAACACCTGTGTTCATGTTTTTCAGCCGAGCCACAGCTGAAGGGCATCGTGACACGCCTCTTCAGTGAGCAGGGCTTCTACCTGCAGATGCAGCCCGATGGAACCATCAGCGGAAACAAGGACGAGAACAGTGACAACAGTGAGTCTGACAGACAGACGGACAGGTAGACGGACAGACAGACGGACAGACAGACAGACAGACAGACAGACAGACAGACAGACAGACAGACGGACAGACAGACGGACAGACAGACGGACAGACAGATGGACAGACATATAGATGGACAGACAAACAGACACATAGATAGATAGATTTCTTGGTCCATATCTCCATGGCAGTATGTCATGTAAAGTCTACTCATGCCGACACAGCTGCAGCTGAACATCCATAATGAGAATGTCCTGCTCCACCACATCCCCATGGTGCTCTACTGGACTGAGATCTGGTGACTGTGGAGGCTCACTGTCATGTTGGAGAAACCAGTCTGCGATGATCTGAGCTTTGTGGCTTTACATGGTTTCTGCGGCAGGAGCCCATCTGCTTAAATTGGACATGTTATGTGTTCAGAGGTTCTTCTGCAGACCTTGGTTATAAATACTTGAGTTCCTCTCGTCTTTCTATCATCTCCAACCACTCTGACCATTCTCCTCTGACCTCTGGCATCAACACAGCATTTTCATTTGGGTAACTGCTGCTCACTGAGTACTGGCTCTTTTTCAGGCCATTCTCTGTAAACTCTATAAACTCATCCTGACCATGTCTACATGCCTAAATACGTCCTGATGACACCATCGTAAAAATATCTCCAAGCTCCTGGACCCTCAGAGAGGACTCGGCCCCCTGAAGCTCAGATCCTGTCCTCCAGATCTCCGGCACCTTTGATAACCACGGATCTCCGGCTCAGCGTGTGGATGAGCTCAGGATCTGCTGCTGCTTTAAAGACAGAAGAAAAAGGAGGACAAGAGGAGGAGGAGGAGATGTTTGGATCCCCCCTCACTCTCTCCCTCTCAGATGATCAGAGTTAAATAAAGGAGGATTAACAGCAGCCGTCGCCACAGGCCTCTTCCTCCTCCACCTCCTCCTCCTCATCCTCACCCACACTGCAGCTCTGTGTCCCCGAGGATTAAATCACCTCCATCACTCCATCCTCCTCCCCCTCTTTTTATCAGGCTGGTATTCGCTCCCTCTCTCCGTTTATCAGCCCAAACACATTTCTAACATGGACGGATGATCTGTGAGTTTGAAGAGCCGCATCATTTTCACTGTTGCTTTGTCTTTTTAATGATAAAAAACTCTTTACAGTGTCAAAACTAAAACCCAGCAGAAGATCCTGCATCCACCAAAACACCAAGACCATGAAGGGAAGAGACAAGTTTGGCCTTAGCTTTGAAGCTTAGTTCAAAAATATGATATAACATGAATATACTGGCCACTTTATGAGGGACTGCTCTCCAATCCTTTCAGCTGATAAGCCAATCACAAGGCAGCAACTCAGTGCAATAAGGCATATAAGCATGATCAAGATGTCCTGCTGAAGTCCAAACCCAGCATCAGGAAGAAGGAAGGTGATTTATGAGAATGTGACATGGTTGTTAGAGCTTCAGAAACTGCTGATCTACTGGGATTTTCACACAACCATCTCCAGGGTTTACAGAGGATGGTCTGAAGGAGGGAAAATATTCAGTGAGCAGCAGGTCTGTAGACCAACATGTCTTGTTGATGTCAGAGGAGGATGGTCAGAGTGGTTTGAGACGATAGAAAGGCAACAGGAACTCAACCAGGGTCTGCAGAAGACCACATCTGAACACAAAATGTTGAAGCAGATGGGCTACAGCAGCTAACGTCCAAACCTGGTGCCACTCCTGTCAGCTAAGAACAGGAAACTGAGGCCACATTCACACAGGCTCTCCAAAACTGGAAAATAGATGAAGACTGATCTGCTGAGTCTGGATCTCTGCTCCACATTCAGATGTAGGCTCAGAGTTTGGTGTGAACATCATAAAGCATGGATCCATCCTGCCTTGGATCAGCGGTTCAGGCTGCTGGTAGTGGTCCCTTAGTCCCACCTGAGCATGGTTCAAACCCCACAGCCTGCCTGAGGACTGTTGCTGACCATGTCCATCCCTTTATGACCACAGTGGACCATCTTCTGATGGAGACTTCAGCAGCTCCATGTCTCAGAGTTCAGATCATCTCACAGTGGTTTCTTCACTGTAGTGGCCTCCACAGTCTCCAGGTCTCAATCCAACAGTTTGGGATGTGGTGGAGCAGGAGATTCTCTGTGATGCTGTCATGGAGAAATGGACCAACATCTCTGAGGGATGTTTCAGCTCCTTGTTGAATGAAGGAGCTCTGAAGGTGAAGGAGGTCCAGCCTTAGACTAGAGAGGTGTACCTAATAAAATGTCTCTACAGATGATGTAATAAAGGTTTATTCAGCCCTCTCTCCCTCATCAGTAACTCTCTCTCTCTCTCTCTCTCTCTCGGCCTCCAGCTCTCTTTAACCTGATCCCAGTGGGTTTGAGGGTCGTTGCCATCCAGGGAGTGAAGGCTGGACTGTACGTGGCCATGAACGCAGAGGGATTCCTCTACACATCAGTAAGAACAGCCCTCACTCATCATGATGCTTCCTCTCATCGTTTATAGACCTCAGAGCTTCAGTCTGCAGGAAGAAAACAATCAGAGAGACGGTTTTAAACCTTAAAGATAAAAATATTTGACCCCATCTGTGACTCAGAGAGCTAAAACAGACTGACAGTAAATGGATCGTTCCTTATGTAATGGACTCAAAATAATCTGCTGCTTATTTTTAATCTTTTGCTCATTTAGATCAAATATGAGTAAAGTTATTTTACTGTGAGCGAACTCAATATTCAGATCAAGACTGTTTCTGGACAAGAGGGCGACACTCAATGAGCTGATTTTGGACAGTTACAATCAGTCTGTTCCCTGAAAACAAGCTCCTCAGAGGATTTTTAACTGATCTTTTGAGCTGTAGTGACTTTTCGCAGCAGGTAACTCCTCCATCGCTCTGCTCTCTCTTGGTGCTTTTCCACTATGAAGTGGCAAAGACTTTATTCGGTTATTTTCATAAGACATGGTTTGTGGTAATCATTTTAAAAGGTAGTTTTTGCATAATTCACAATCCAAAGTGCTTCACTGGCATGAATGTGGGGCATCATTGCCAGAGCATTTTTTTTAAACTAAAACATATATTCAAAAATAGCTATTGTATAAATATACATATATATATATATATATATATATATATATATATATATATATATATATATACGATAAAAGAGACATCGTTATAGTTATATTTTTATTGGCATTATTTCTAAACACAAAGGAAACATACTGTAACAGTCAAAATGTTTCAGGCCTTGAACCCGTACATGTATTGACAAATTACACAAGCACATACCCACACTTGCACACATTTTTAGATATGATAAAATAAGATGAATTTTACGATTCTGTTCAGATGAAGCCTCTATTCCTGGCTTCTATAATGTTCATATATGGTTCCCAGAGCCTTTGACATTGTACGTCCCTCCAAGCCAAAATGCTCTGAAAGTCCCTTATCCACTCTCTCAATGTAGGAGCGTCCTTACTTTTCCATCAGAGTGCAGTAGCTCTCCTCATTTGTAAAATTCCAAAGTCTTTAAAGGAACACACCAACATTTTCTTTCTTTTCATTTCTTGCCAAACTCCAGAGTCCACAACAAGCAGATAGACTCCATTCTTTAGACTGTGTGTCCAGTAACAAGGAAAAGATGCCCAAAGCTCGCCCGCCGCTTGTTAGCTTAACTCTAGCACTGGGAGTCAATGGGTAGCGTTAGCCTGCCTCTGCCTACAGTCATCAGATAAACTCTCCAGCAACTCTAAACAGTCCTGTATGCTTGTTGTGATTCTTTTTTTTTTTACCGTGTTATGTGACGTTATCTTCTACTATCATGGTATTATCTTCCTCTAATCGTACACAGAGGCTTTGTTTTGTTGATCTACTTCTGCTGTGGTTTTCGTAGGAGATGTGATGTTTGTGAACGAGTCAAGTCTTTTGAACGGCTCTTTTAAATGGATGATGAGAACCGACTCACAGTTCTGAGTGAGTCAATGGGTAGTGCAGGCTAACACTACCCATTGACTCCCCGTGCTTGAGCTAAGCTAACTAGCAGTGGGTGAGCTCTGCCCGTGTCTTCCTTGTTAGTGAACACATAGTCTAAAGAATGGAGTCTATCTGCCTGTCGTGGATTTAGGAGTGAGGAAAGACATGAAAACAACAAAACTGTCTGACTGTTTGTGTCCTTTCAGTTCGGTCTGTCCGTGCGTTTGTGTAAAGTCCTTTGGAAATATTCCGAGCACACAGAGTTTGACATTTAAAGGAAGTTTTGTTTTAAAAACCTCTGACAAACATTTTATAACACATTTCCAAAAGTCCAAAAGAGACTTAGTTAATTATACGGATAAAATCAGAAGTATTGTGAGAGTAAAAGTTGAAAAATGGAGAATAAAAAAAGACAGAGGTGGTCTCTGCTCGATCCAGTCGACCCCTGGAGCTGCTCGTCTACAGTGAGGACACAATCAACTCAGCAGCCTGGGTGACGAGTTAGCTCATCACACCGCTGTAGCCATATAAGCAACAGCAGTAGTAGTTATAATAACTACATCACAGCTACCAGGTAAACAGACTGAAGACAAAGTTCTGGTTTGGTTTCAGAGTTTAGTCCAGCTAGTTCAGGCAGAAAGCTGCTCCCTACTTTTCTGCATCACCAACACTTTCCCTGCAGATACTTCTGCTGGTGTTACGGTGCAAAAGGCTACCATGCTATCAGGTGTCCCCTGCAGCGTCGAGTTTGTCTGTGTTCGTATCGTCAGGGGTGTGAGGAGACCATGCAAACTCCTCTCAGAGAGTCCAACAGCTGACCTTCTTGCTGTATCCGCAGCAGAAATCTGAAGAAGTCGTTTTCTGCGTTGTTTGAGGGCAAACATGCCAAACTGTCCAAGAACAACGGACGTCCCGAAGCAGAGGTGTGACCGTGTCCTGGTGAACTTATTCTTCATCTCAGGCCTCTGTTTGCTGATCAGGACATCATCTGCTCTGAAGATACTCTCATAGATTATAAATGAAACAGGATTATGAGCCTCCACCTCAGCCTGCTAACCACTTCAGCTGACCTCCCTGTCCTGGAGGAAGACTAAAGGTGCTCCACACGATGAAGATGAGGTTCTGTGATGACAGCAGGTGACGGGACAGGCCCGGCTCTGCAGTGCAGAGTGCAGCTGCAGTTGTTGCATTGCTGCTCCGCCTCGTTGAGTCCATCCAGCATCTATAATTCACATCTGCTCCTTCCATAAAACTTTAAAATGCAATCCTTCAGTCGCTGTGTGCGCAGCATGAGGAACGAGATGGAGAGATGGAGGAGGAGGAGCGATGATGGAGACGATGATACAGAAGAGAAGAGCAAACGGAAAGATCTGGAAGTTTAAAAAGGGAAACAGCTGGAGGACGAGGAAGCCTCCATTCCTCTGGACTAAATCCAGCACGGTGACCATGTCTAAGACCATGTGGTGGCACAATTTGTTCTAATAATTAAACAAGAAAAATAAATAAATCATACTTCATATTATTAGATTATTTAATTAGACAGTGTGATTTTGATTTTAACATTCAATATTACTGAAATACTCAACTTTTGACTGCTTCGTGTGCAATACTGAAGGAAGAAGAGCGCGAAGTTTAAAATCTTGAAATCATAAAAAAAAAAAAAAACATCCATTATACACCAATGGGATACTTTATTAGGTACACCTTGTTCATCCCAGGTAAGGCCTCCTTCACCTTCAGTGCACTTTAATTCAACAAAGAGCTGTTTGTTGATGAGAATTCACCTCTGACCTCTGGCATCACCAAGGCCCTGAGAACTGCTGTTGACTGGATATTTTCTCTTTTTGGACCTATCAGAGTCTCTTAAGTCACCTTTCTTCTCCATCCTGCACTAAGGAGCTCCATTGAGGGACAGGATGCTCCACCCGAATTGTGACGGAGAGGTATCGCAGGTCCTTCCTTCCTGCAGCTGTTAGACTTCATAACAAAAACCTCTCCACTGTGCGATAAACCATATTCATATTTACAATATCTCAAATCTTCATCTGTAAAATATCAAACATGTACATAACCATGGTAAATATACCACTTACTGTATACTATAATTTTTTTATTTTATTTTATTTTATTTTACTTTTCATTTGTATGTTTCTTTCTTATATTTCTCTTGTATCCTGCAGCTGCTGTAAATTTGGGATTTCCCCCTGTGGGACTAATAAAGGAATATCTAGTATCTAATCTCATCCTGTTGCTCAGTTTGAGCTTCAGCAGGTTGTCTTGACTGAGTCTTCATGCCTAAATGCACTGAGTTGCTGCTGTGTGATGGGCTGCCTGTCTGTTTGACCTGTAGTTGACTGCATGTACCTAACAGGAGGAGGTGAGTATGCGAGCTGTGGCTTCTCTCCGTAGTTTCAGGTGTAGAGGAAGATCGGTTATATAAAATCATTAGAGCGAGCCGAGTGCTGCGAGGCCCCGCTGTCTAAACACTGTTTATCTCCACCATCACATGTCCTGATATGTGACGCCGGCCGCCTGCTGCGAGGAAAGAAACAGTTTTCATCATCCATTCCCTGTGTTTCCTCTCCTCGTCCTCCGTCCTCCCCCTGAAGCTCTCTCTCTGTTCTCCCTCCTCGCTCTTCTATTCACGCTCTCTCTGGTTTGTGTGCACCTCCTACATGATTGTGTGGAATTAATGATCAGCCCGGGACGTGCTTTTACATTTTATGTTGGTGTTGTGTTCGTTCTTTAGCAGGAAAATGCAGTTCAGAAGTTGACTGAAAATTAAATTACAGTTCCAGTATGAGGACACGCTGCAAAAACTCAGGTCTTAGCAAGTTTATCTGTTTAACTTCAAGTCAAAAATATACAAAATACTAACTAAAACTTCAAATGATGAGACCAGATGGAAACTTATTACGAGGAATAAAAAATCTAATAATAAAAGTAAAGCACTGAAGAACTTGTAATTATCAGAAAATATCTGCCAGTAATACAAGCAAAATTTTACTTCTTGAGGATCTTAAAATCAGGTGTAGAAACTACTTAAGACAGAACATCTTACTTTCAAGACATTGCACAAGTAACATTTGTCTTGACAGATATTTTAACTCATTATAAGCAAACCAGGGTTTATTCTTTTGGTTTTTAATATTGAAATAAGATGTGTAGCTGGTAGGGCGAAGTGTTTCCAGCAACCTCAGGTCCTCAAAGATGGTAGACCTAAGTTCAAATCTGGAGCATGTGCTTCATCATGTAGTTTGGCTTCTACTTTGAACTGAGCCGTTGTTAACATTACCCAAAGTGAATTGACAACAGCTGTCAAACATTGAGGCCACATCGATTCTGTAGAATCTGTACACACGTATCCCCAAGGAGTGCGTGACGATGTTTTGCTGTATCGATACTTTTAGCACAGGCCCAGTAGCTGGACATGTCAGGCAGTTTTGGCTTAAAATAAGTTTTGTGAGATTTGTAGAATTGAATTGGATGAATAAACTTCCTTAGATTTGAATGTTTGCAGTGCAGCAAAGTGTGGGGTCCACCGCAGCAGCTCTGAGTCAGTTCTTCATCACATTCAGGTCCTGATCCTCCAGTCAAGAACCACTGCTCAACAACCAGCTGAAGCACCGTTCACACCAGTAACCGTGTGCTTGTGTGTGTTTCTGTGTGTCAGGATGTGTTCACAGCAGAGTGTAAGTTCAAGGAGTCGGTGTTTGAGAACTACTACGTCATCTACTCATCCACGCTGTACCGGCAGCACGAGTCGGGCCGGGCCTGGTTCCTCGGCCTCAACAAGGACGGCGTCATCATGAAGGGGAACCGCGTGAAGAAGACCAAACCCTGCTCGCACTTCGTCCCCAGACCCATAGAAGGTGAGACGCATTGACGGACACACCTGTAGACACCTCCTCCATCTCTTTTATTGTGCTGTTAAAAGTGCATCTACATGAAATACTGCAAAAAAAGGTAGGGGAGAGTGGGGTAAGATCAGCCATTTTTTACCTTTGTTGTCACTGAGAAGGAAAAATGCAACAGAGATAAAATGAAAACATATACTCTTACTGAAGGATGTTTGCTATCAACTGTAAAGATGCATCTATGACAGAGAGCCTGGAAACTGTGGCCTTTCAAAATAAAGTGCTCCTGTGGTTTAATTGCCCCAGGTCAGGGGTAAGTTTAACCAAGTCTGGGGGTAAACCGACCACGTGACTTTATAACTTTAAACCTGAGAATTAGTAAAAGATAATGTATTGCTGTTAGGAGAGTCATTTCACAAGAGATTTTTCACCTTACATATAGTCTTATTTATTTTCTTAAACCTGACTGAAACAACCTAAATGTTCAGTACTTTCAAATTTTAATGCCATTAATGAACACCCTTTGCAACTTTTTGAGTAAATTGGGATACTCATATGAAGTAAAATGACAGCCAGCATAGTTTTGAACAACAAACAGAAACAAAATCAGTACTTTTACTCCAATGTTATAAAGTTTTTACAGGTTTAGACTTGCTAGAACAAGCAAGTCTGATCCTCCCTCTTCTTCATTTACCTCTGCAGGGTTGACCTGTCAATATTTTACTTCTTTGCAACAGATCTGATCAACTTCCCACCCCTGACTTCCTCCATTGCTTTCTCCATCTCATCAAGGGGTGTTGAGCCCCAGTTGGTTTTCCTCTCGTACATTCTTGGCATGATTTTCTACAATGTTTAACATTTGATCAGACAAGTCAGTTGGTTAATATAACATTAAATAGTATTTCATGACTCAGAAAATAAACTTTTACTGTTACTTTTCAAACGTATGGTAAAATGAACCAATGGCTCACTTTGCCCCATAGCAAACATTTTGGAAAAATGTTGCTGGCTTTGCTATTCAGACTAATCTTTAGCCAAATTATTCACATGGTTTATACATCGTAAATTATATATATGTATAATACACCATTTTAGACCTGGATAAATTGGATTTGATACAAAGCTCAATATACCTGACATGCAGAAAATAAGGATCATAGAAGGAAATTTGATTTTAAACATCCATTCGCACGTACTACTCTAAAACAAATGTGTATTTCAGTGTGTGGTGTCGAATTATGGGATTCTTTATCAATTAACTTAAAAGTCAGTCAATATTCATCAGTTCAAGAGAATGTTTAAAGACAAATGATGAGAAAATATGAAATTGATAAGCAAAAGATTTTCTGTTGCTTGTATGTTATTACTGTTGACGGTGAGTTGTTGTGTATGTTTGTTTTTTTTGTTTTGTGGTTTTGTTTTTTTTCCTGCTTTTTCGATAAGCAGTGGTTGCTAAATATCTGACAGACAGACCATCTGATTGTTTCTTGTTTTATTATTTTGAGAAAGGGGCAGGTAATCATAAGACTTTCTTCGTCCTGCCCCTTTTCGATCATGGAATAGAACATGTGGCAGAATTTGGAATATTACAGCATGTGAACTTTATTTTCATGATACGGAATAAAAATGCTAAAAAAAAAAAAACATGTACTTTCACACACAAAAAATGTTTTGTTGTGATAAAAAGTACCAAACGCTTACGCTGTGAACTTCTCTTCATCAGAGGCAGAGAGAAATTATAAGTGCTTCTTGAATTAAGGGTCACATGACAAGAGTTGTTTACTGTTTCCCAGAAACAGGGGGTGGGTCAGCGTACCCATTGGATCATTTTACCCCACTCTCCCCTACCTGTTAACCCAGTGCTCCTACATAAATGCAGGTATGAGGTGAAACCCGCCTTCATAACTGAGTCCTGATCTGTTCTCAGTGCGTGACTCTGTGAGGTGAAGAAGAAGAGGTGGAGGTGGAGCAGGTCGTCCTTTAGGACATCATGAAGCTCTAATATCACAGAGAGAGGTCTAACAGGAAACATGAGGCCCGCTCTCTGCTTTCAGCTGCCCCCCCCCCCTATTTAAAAATACCTGACGACTATCACCTTCCTCACACCTCGTCACCTCTTCTCCTTCAGCCTCACCTCGCTCCCTTCCCCTCTCTACCCTTCAGATAAATCCAAGCACATATTCTAATGTTGTTGCTCATGTATGGGGGTCTCCTGAGAATCTTTTATTTATGGTTCAACAGTGGAAACAGCCGGCGTTGAGAAAACGACCTCCTAATGATCAAACAGTGTCCTGTGTTGTTCCCAGGCTGCTCTGTGCTCTTGTATTTTTTTTATTTTCTTTGTATTGAACATTTTAACCTACATTTTGCATTCATCTGGTGCACAATAACTGAATCTATTTTCCCTCCAATACTGCATCTTTAAATCACAAATGATGCCCTTCCTCAGTCTTTCACCTTGAATCACAGGAATAAAATAATCTTACCTGTCTCTCTACTACAATACGATCCTGAGCGATTCTAGGATCAGAGCTTTGAGTGCTAGCCGGCCAAGCAAGAGAAGTTTCAGTTTAGTACATATAAATGCAATTTTTGGAGCAATAATTCCTACATTTCTGAAAGAAAAGCAGAACACATTTAATGGACACTGATATCGAATTGATCCAACTTACAACATCATTCTAACAGAATATTACGTTGCTTTAGGAAATGGATTCAAACCAACTGATCTCACACTCACACCTGTACCTGGCTCCTTGTTCTTATGTCCATGTTGAGGCTGGTTGGCTGTCTGCACACACACACACACACACACACCCACACACACCCACACACACACACACACACACCAAAATTAAAGTCAAGATAGTAAAAGAACATTTCAAGCTAAGACAAGCTAATATGCAACTAACAGCATCTTTCAAATGAGCAACTTTCTTCTACATGTGTTTGTCTGGCTGGTTTCAGTCCGGTTTTACACACGATCTCACCGTAGACTGTGCCTCAAAAACTGAGGCGTGTCTCTCTGTGTTGATTTAGCGCTGCCGCTGTGCTCCTGAAGGTAAAGGTGGGAGGGATGGCGTGGATCAAACCATTTTGCCGGGGGTTGCTGATATATTTTTGTTGTTCAAGTGATATGTTTCAATCATACACTCAGCATATAGTTTTGAAATGATTTCAGTTTAAACATGGACATACTGTTAAAAAATTTCATAAAACAGGCTAGAAACACCCATGGTCACTCTGATCCAAACTCAAGCCCAGTAGGTGGCAGTAATGAGCCTGAAACAACATTCTCCTCCACAGACAATAGCAGCTGTTTGGCCGTCAGACCACAAACTTCTGCCGAACACGGTTTTCAGTAAACTGCGGTCTTGTCTGCTGGAGGCAGTTTTGAAAACAGATGAACACCGCTTCGCTTCTTCTGCTTGCGCAGGACGTGGACTGAAGAACTGCGTGATGGGGGCAAAGCGGATGGAGGGAGACCAAAACAAATTCTTAACCAAATAAAAGAAAATTCAGTAATATATTTGAAATAGAAAACCCAAAGACAGAGCAAAGCACCCTGGGAAACCCAACGTCTGACATACTTACTGACCTTGAATCTTAAGTTGTTCATAGTCTTGCTGGTTTATTAAGTTAATTTCACTCTTTATTAATGAATTATCGTTTTCTCGCCCCACAGTCTGTATGTACAAGGAGCCGTCGCTGCACGAGCTCGAGGAGAAGCTGCAGAAGGGTTCGCGGAGCCCGACGCTGAACAGCCAGGAGCGAGGGGAGCAAGGGAGCCAGGACAACCTGCAGGAGCAGCAGGAGGACTGCACAGAGCAGGACGGATCATAGCCTGCAGTGCCCCCCACAGGCCAGGAGGAGGAGGTGGAGAACTCCCATTTTAACACTCCCTCTGTTCAACTACAACCACACCAACGACGACAACAACAACCGCCACGACGATAACAACAACAACAACAACAACAACAACGGCGACAACAACGAAACAAAGAAAAAAAGAAGCTAAAAAAAATCTTCTTGCTCATGTTGAAATATTTTAAATCTAATGGGGGAGGGCGAGGGGGAGGGGCTTGTCTGAAAATGATCAGGACGTTGATGATGATGATTTACATTTTATGCAAAAAGCCCTGCTGGTACGGCGCCCGGAGGCTAGCACACCTACTCTTCATCGCTTCTTCATAATCATCATCGTCATCATCACCACCGCGGTCACGATGATGACTAAGTGTTTTCCCGAGTCGAGCGAGCGCTGAGAACTCTGAAGCTTTAAGCCATGTAGAAACTTCACCTCTTTCATTTCCTAATGAATGCAAAGACTCTCGCACTTTCTTCACGCTGCGCTTCTTCTTCCTCCTCTTCCTCTCTGTCCCGTCCAATCAGAGAGGAGAGGTCTCACCTTCTGTCTTCTTCGGCTGCCACGTCTCGTTTGTTCCTCACCTTTTTTTCTGCTCGGGGGAGACGTCGGGTTCTGGTGCAGACACTGCCGATAAAAAGCCTCAGAAGGGAGTCGTGCTGAAGGACTTTTGTTCTGTTTGGACCGGACGGTTCATGTTTTTATGAGGCTTTTTGGATCTTTAGAAGCATGTGTGTTTTGAAAAAGGACGCGAGTTTCACATTCCTGCATCACAGAGTCACATTCATGGTGGTTTTCTTCCTTACAGACACAATGTGCTCCTTATTTTTCATAAAACAATCGTCAGAGGAAAGTAAGTCCATCCAGATTTCGAGGTTTGGTCTTCAAAATTGCAAAATACTTCTTTCCTGTAAAATGACCTGAAGATGTGAAGCTAGGGCCTGAGTTTTGTCCTCACGCTTAGCTGCAAACTTGTAGGGGAATATTCTGCATGCAGCAGAAATATGAAAAAGCAAAGTCAATCCTAAAGTTGGATTAGAGGCTTGTTTGTCTTTATAGTTTTAAGATAGTTAAGATAGTTTCAAGATTAGAATGTACACAAAAATTGTTTTTCCTGTATCAGATCATTTCAAATTTCAGTTGGAGTAACAGTGCACATCTACGAAGCAGCCCAGTTTTAAGATAAGATAAGATAATCCTTTATTGAACCCCAGAGGGGAAATTCAGGTGTACAGGGGTAAGTGCAAGGCTAAAGTAGCATGCATTAAGGTCAATAGAATAAGATATAATATAAAAGATATAGATCAATAAACTGTGCAAATAGCAAATAAACAAAATAGAATAAAAATAAAGTGGAGGTATTTACAATTAAACAGTAAAGTATTAATCAGGACCACTGAGGAATTCTGTGCAGTACATGGAGGTACTTTTTTTGTTCTGTAAACTCTGCACTGCAAAAACTCAGATCTAGGCAACTGTGTTCACCGTTCTCCTGCCTGTTCGCTCTGGTGATGCAGAGTAAAACAGCAGAATCTCACCTGCTGAAATGGCAGGACGAAAACTTTGCCAAGATGCTAACGTTAGCAAGAAGCAGAAGCACAAACAGGCCTGCATATCAAACTCTTTCCCCCAATCACAACCTCGCAAAAGCCAGGGGATTACCCTGATGTTCAGACTGATTGATTTGTGACATATTTTACTTCAGCACTTGCAGAATTGAACATGAGGCCTTAGATAATAATAAAGCAGTTTCATGAACGCACCAATGTCCACCTAACTGAGAAAGCAACCTGTCAGGATGGATTTATGATGACGTTTGTGAGTCTGCAGACATCTGTAAGGAAGCACCTCCACCTAAAGTGATGAAGAGCAGGAGTGTGAAGCTCAGAGGGAAAACCTTCCTCCTATCGCCGTCCTCGTGCTGCGTTCAGGGTCCGGTTTAGGAGAAAGTTTTTGTCCTGCAGAGCGGAGAAGCTGCAGGCAGAACTATTGCATGATGTATGTTCCAAAAGACGCCCCCGCAGCCGTTTGGGGGCTCTAAATGATTTATGGAGACACTAACAGCTGTGTTGTGTAACTCTGATCCGGTCTGAACAGGACTGAAGCGACGGGGCCTTCGCAGCTCGCCGTGATCCCGTGTGTGATCCGATGTGATGTGACGGTCTGCCGCCGATGCTAACGTGTTGCTAAATGACTCAGCATGTATTGGAGCCTCACTCTCTCTCACTTTGAACACGATTGTATGTTTTTATTTCTCACCTCTGATTGGTGCACAAGCAAAGAAAAAAAAATGGGCGGGCTGATTTTACACCGTAATCCTTCAGTCAGTGTTGCATCAGTGTCTCCAGCTTTGTGATTGGTTCTTTAAGAGCTGATTGTTCTGATTGGATAATTCATTCATTCTTACAAAGATTGTTCCACTCATCATCAATAATTTACACAAATGATTCTCTTAAAAACTAAACCAGACATCCTCTGAAACTCAGATTTAGTTTTGATCAGCGTTTTATTGGCCTTCAAACAACAAACATATCTTCACATGAAATTAAATCATTTCTATGATGGTGGTTTAGACCATCATAATGTTTTGTATTTCCTGTTTTCATGGTGATACACCATTCAGACTGTGGAAATATACCCTGAAGATTTGAGGCGTTCTGCTTTTAAAGGTGTTCAAACCAACTTAAGGGGAGTTTTTGCTAAAGCAGGTGCACTTGTGGTAAAATTTGGAATATAATTCACTCTAATATAAAGATTCTTTAGGCCTTTACAGCAAGACAGATTGACATTTTGATTAATTTAACATCTTATCATCAGCATAGTGATCTATTTTATCAAATTAACTTCGTATGAGAGACCATCCATGTCATCTCTTTGCAGCCTCTCTGATGTGGTCAATGTTCTTAATGTCATTGTTAATGAGTCAGGCCTTCAAAGATAAGTTAGGACAGCTAGCAGCCATCATTATAATTCTGCATATCCACGTTCTTTCTGTGAAAAAGAATACACAGGGCATGATGTGTAGTGGATATTTAGGGACATTTCATGGCAGCCACTATCTCTGAATGTGCATTCGTCCCGCCTCAGTGCTGATGTTAGCTACCTGATAAAAACCATGGAGAGCATCCCAGAGAAAAGCCTACACTCAGTTGTTGATGACTTTTCCCCTCTCCAGTTGTACCAATGAAGATCCACACAGAAATATTGACTCAAAAACAAGTAAGCCTCAGTTTTAATTATTCGTATTTATTTGTTCAAGATAAATGTGCTTTAAACACAGTGTCTTGTGCAAATACCCTAAAACAAAGAATAGGCTCTGTGTGTTCCTTTAGTTTTGGTCAATATGCAGCCTGCTTTTGATAACCTCAGAGTTTAGTTTAGCTTACTCGTTTGTTTGACAGGGACTGTTGAGCCGGAGTTAGCTATGAAGCTAATTTGCCTCTATGGTCCCCGAGCACAAAGTTTAAAACCAATAATACTAAAAATTAAAACAGAGTGTAAACTAGTGTCACATAAAACAGCACACGGCATGTTCAGTTTACATTACAAAGGTGACCAAGCCTTTCCCCACTGAAACCAGCCTGGACCCCACATTGGAAATCAAGATCATTTAGAGAGTATTTCAGAATCTACTGGATCACAGGGAATACTCCAAAATTACATTTTTGACATTTTTCAGCCAGAAAGTGACTTGGATGTGACATTAGGAGCAATGAACGTGTGTTAAAAAGACTTAAACTTTTATTTGACTTCATGACCCCTTTAAGGCTGCCACCATGAGCACTGAGATGGGCCAAGAGTCTAGAGAATAGAAGGCTTTTCCTGCAGGCCACAAGTATTTTTAATCCACTTACCTGCTTGCCTCTGGGATGAAGGCAGAGGTGTCTAAACTTTTTTTAGTTGAGAGCTGCATACAGAAACGTACAAGGACAACCGGGCCACATTATACCTCAACCTGAGTTTATAAAAGACGAAAACAAAGCAAACTCCACAAAGATGGTTAAAAATAGATAATACCATAAACGTTTAAACCTTGATATGCAGCAGACAGTAAAAAATAAGTATGGACTGAGATATTTGCTGCCATGATCTTTTAATATTCATCCTTCAAACAAGCAAAACCTTCATCATATAATGTGGGCCAACTGAAAGGCCTTAGTTTGGACACCCCTGGATTACGGGATTAGGCATCTACAGTGTGAGGGACAAGTTCATCTTCAGCAGATCTTAGAGACATCTTAAAAACTTTACATCTCTATAGCAGTGTGATCATAATCCGTAAAACAAATGCTTCTACAACAAGATGTAACTAAAGTGACCAAGTTAAAGAGGTGAAAGGGCGAGGTTTGAGATGTTGAATGACAGATTTTAAAGATACTAAAACACTCAAACAACCTGAAAACACAGAGAAAACCTTCTCCTGGTCTGGACACGTCTTTAGAAGCAGCCACAGAGGACAATGATGACATGGAGGAGCATTAAAATCAACATTAGGCCACTGACTCTGGTCCTCGTTGGACTTGAACTTTAAGGAGGCCGAGGGGTGTCGAGAAACTTCTGACACCTCAGATCAGTCATCGCCGTCCACTCCTCGCCACACCTCCTGCTCTCGCCGTGTTGCGTTCAAGTGTCGGCTGATGAGAGGGTGCTGTAGCGTTTCTAACACTGCCCTGCTTCGAGAAGCACTGCCCTGAAAGCTGTTTTACTCCGACCACGTCTGAGCGTCTCTACCAGCACTCCTGGAAACCCACCAGTGTGAATTTATCCATGATGGATACATTCCTGCTGCTTGATCCTAAAGTCCTGTGGGACTTTTCTTTTCATTCTTCCTTTGAAGCATCTTAAACTTAGTAATCAAACCATCGTCTGAAGGGCAGCGTGACCTTTAACCTAATCAAACATTAACTCTTGAATAATTTCCCAAAGTGTGAAGCTGAGACGCTCAGACAGAGTTGCTTCACTGCCCTCTTCGACCTTCACGTCTTCTCCTCTCCTCTCACTCAGACCCGTTATTCGCCTCAGACGTTACTGACCGACTTTCCCAAAAAAGCCTCGACCATTTCCTGTTTACAAAAACCAGAGACCGCCTTCACTTCCTTCAGCCCTGCTCTCAGAGTCCTATCACTGCCTTTGTTTCTCCTAAAATAAAAAATATTCTTTTCAACGTTTTTGTAAAGCTGAAGTGGTACCAAAGAAGGAAGTTTGGGACATTTTTTGCACTTTAATTTTTGTTTGCAACAAAAGTTAACGTCATGCATGTTAATACAAAACATATCTTTGACTGAGAGGGTTTTTAGAGGGTTTTGATCTGAACTTTAATCTGTAAACTGGAATAATAGCTGTGTCCCAGTTCAGGGGATGCATCCTCTGAAGCAGTGTTTCTCAACCAGTGGACTCCTAGTGGTCCATGGTGTAATTAAAAGGGGTCCTTACAAATAAAATATATTGTAAACAAAGATCCTATGACCTTAAAAAAAAAGGATTATCTTATTCAAGTGTAACTGAGACCTTTATGTACCTAAACTACAGAGAGTAACAGGACTTTTTTTCTCTAATTACATCTGCTTCACAAGTTTAATTTATTTATGTAAGTTTGCATAATACAAACTTAACACAATCTGCATCCTTTTTAAAACATGAGCCCCCTATTGTTTCAATGGGCATACACCATTCATTTCTTAATTATGATTTTATTGTGAATCATCTGCAGGAAGGTGTTGTGGGAAAACTCATTAACCTGCAAGGTTCAGATTAGAACTTAAAATTAAGCGAGTTTTACAAACAAAGAGGATGATAATCACAGTAACATAAAGAAGAAGTAGATCATGGGAAACTCGGTCTCCTCAGGGTAGATCAAAAATATGCAGAGGGTTGAGAACCACTGCTCTAAAGGTTCATTCATGGTTTCTTTCTGTATAAAAATCTGTGTGGAGCTTAAAATACTTTAGCCAGAGTAGCTTCACTGAGGATGCTTCTCCATCTGTGGTTTCTGCTCCACTCGGTTCGACGTCCTGATCCATATTCTGTTGAAGTATAGGCAGTCCAAGTACCTGTTTAGGGTAGGCGGGACCGCCAAGGCGTGGCAGTAGCTTCCCCACAACCACAAAAGGTGTCAAAAATCACCTCTGAAATATTCGCCATTCTTGTGTCGATTATGCGCATCACCCTCGGAGCGTAAGGGCCTTGAGCCTCAGAAGTTAGCTGCTCTGGGCGGCGCCATGTTCAGGAATCTGAAGGTGACCTCAGGGGGAAGCCGAACCATGGGCCAAACTGACTCGTGGATGCTGTAGGTTTTAGAGGTACGGTTGGGAACTGCAGGTGAACTGCAAAAATAAGAATCTCTCGTTGGCCAAAGCACCTCATATCAGAACGACCTTCAGGCTTCTAAAGGATGCAGCTCATGAATTGGGACACAGCGAGGTAAAGTGAGCCTTTGGCGTCTATAAGTCTGTAAAGATGATAAACTTCGATAAAAAGATAAATGAATAATAAAGAGCAGATCACTAGCAGAGAGTGCAGCAGAGATTAAATCGATGCTCAGGTGATTTTTGGGAAACTCGGTCTCCTCCCATCAGCCGACGTCCCGCTGACAGGAAATACAAAACCAAAACCATCTCTGCATGACGAATAAAAAATCAGAGGTGTTACTGCAGCTGAACTGTGATGCATGCCCCGTTATGAAACACGCCGCTGCTTCTGCCGCCATCTTGACTTCCATTAAACGTGACGAAACAAAGGCTTTGGGGAAGGCGGCGTCAGTGTTGGCCGCCATGGCAAAGGCTTTTCTTTCTTTTTTTACATCATTGGTTGAGAGGGACAGATGGATGGACAAACTGAAGGACTGTTGGAGGGGTCAAGAGGAAGGAACCAATCACAATCCACCGCACTGCCTCTGAGAAAGTCTTCCAGTTTGGGGCGTTTTTGGGGTCGGACCTTGAGGATTGCAGAGACGAACAGAAACATTGATTCACTGTTTTCCCTTCTGGTCCACATGGATGTAAATGTCTGTGACAAGTGAATGTTCTGCTGTTCACGTGTCTGTTAATGCACCAAAACACTCGACAGGAATGTTGTTTCACGAGCGTCCTTCCTGTTATGTCTGCTTCTGGAGCTTTGACACAAAAAATCTCTGAATACAGCAGCTCCACCAGACCACAAATCACGCCGTAGGTACTTTTAATTATAAGTCTAGAGCACATGCCACAAACATGCTCTTAAGGTTGACTGGTGACTCCTGATTTCCATTAGGTATGAGTGTGAGCATGAATGGTTGTTTGTCTCTCTATGTGGCCCTGGGATTGGCTGGGGATAAGCGGAATAGATAATGGATGGATGGATGGGTGAAGTAAGTGTTTCCTAAATTCAGCCAAAGTTCCCCATTCTGTTCCCCACATCCACGCTAGTTAGAGTTTTGGGGATGTGCATGTCCAGGCACAAGTCTGCAGCACATGACCCTGCGAGGGGGCGTGGCTAGATGAGCCAATCAAACCAATGGACTGGTTCTAGGGTTCTGGTTTGCATCTGTTTGTTATTCTTGCAGCACATTTCCGTGCTTTCGTTCTGACTTGTGGTTGTTTCTGTTCTTGAATCTTTTCTCTTTTTGAAGTGCATCTGCATTGAGCTGTTGTCGGCCATCAAATTCAAGGCTTCACAGCAAAACCTGTAACCAGGTCCAGTTTGGTGCATTTGTCTTCTAAGCTGCTGAATCAAAGTGTCCTGCAGATGTTCTGGATTTTATTTCAGTAGCAGCCTCAGAGGCATTCACACAAGCACAAACTCTGATCCACAGACAAAACTGAGAATCTGTTTTCAGTCTTTAATTAATCTTCATTTGTAGAGCTCCACACCATAACAACTGTTGCCTCAAGACTACTCATAATTTCATATTTCTTCTATTTTATATGATAAAAAGTATTTCAAATCACTTTAAAATGATTGTTTAATTGCCCTGCACCATGACAGTCCTCAACTAAAAAATTTTCTGGTTGCATATTTATACATGAGCAGAAAAATCAGCAGCACATTCTTAAAGTTTGTTTGTTTGTTGTTTATTGTTTATTAGGATCCCCTTTAACTTTGGCACCACAGCTCCTCCTTCAAGGGTCTACAACACAATTAAACTAAATTAAAAACAAATGATCTGTTCAGAAATTAAGAGCAAAGATACATAAAAAAAAGTTAATCCCTTTTCCACAAGATAAATAAATAAATAAAAAAACCAACAAGTTATCAAACAAAAGTTGAAGTATACATATCAGTCAAATTAAAAGATATGCAATAATATCAGATTGAAGCACTTTACTGTTCTGGACTTGTTAAAAGTGTTCATATGAAGGACTTCATGCATCATGTCTTGTTTTATAGAGAAATATTATTATTAAGTTCTCTACCTCAGAGGAAAACAGATTAATGTCATGAAAAATGATGAATCGACCACACCTGAGAAGCCTGTGGTTATTATCACTGACGTAAACAGACTCATTAATGTGATATTGTCTTATATATTTTATGTTTTGGCCTTAATAGGACAGTAACATCAGATTTTCATTTCTTCTCAGTGAGAATTTCTTCAGCTTTCTTGTGACCTGAATACAGCAAAAATAACAAACAATTTCCCAGAAATAAATCCAGAAAATGATCTTTGAGTCAGTAACGATGTGTTTTCTCACCTGAAGTCGTCAGAAGCAGCGTGAACAGGAAGGACGCTCTGCAGTCAAAGTCTGTGTTTAAGGAGAGAGCAGCCGGTCCACTCTGACGGTTTAGATCTGACTCTGATTAATCCAAATAGAAACCTGATTAGTATTAAAATCAGATTTACAACCCTGCGAGTCGACCTGCTGAGCTCTCACAAACTTTATCCAAAAACAAAACAAGGCTCGGCCTGCAGGGAGCGCTGTCGCTGTTACTTGGAAAAGTTTGCAGCACTGCCGACGTCCACCGGCGCCAATTGATGATGTCATAATCAAGCGACAGAGGCCCCGCGGCAGCCCACTCGGAGGTGGTTTGGAGAAGGGGCGGGGCCACGCTGAGCTTCCGCCATGTTGAAACGTCTTTACGAGCCTGAATCGTACGATGTTCTTATTTTTGTGTTTGCTGATGTTTGCACCTTTTCTGAGACACCTTCATATAAACGCATCATATATTAGAGAACCATCGCAAATACGCCGCAGGATGAAAAAGATTGATTAAAAATAAATAAAAGAATGAAATAAAAGGTTCTGCGTCCGCCTCGTCTTTTTGTTCTGAGCAGGACGGTTTTGATTTGTTGAAGGTTTCATCCATCAGGTGTTAAATCGACCTTAAAATCAGAAAGAAATAATCTGACAGAGCCAGACACTCAGATCTATGCAATGTGTTTTGTCTGTTTTAAAGTTCAAAAATATCTAAAACACTTATTCTAATCCACAATCTCTTAACCAGTCCAGATAAATATCTGACTTTAAGGAATGAAAGGCAAAAATAAGGCATTGAATTGTTTGTAATGGAGAGAAAATATCTGCCAATGAAAGAAGGAAAGTTTGACTCAGTGAGGGTCTTACATTCAGGTTTAACATCTGCTCAAGTTAAGTTTGTCTTGTCTTATTGACAGATTATTTTACTTATTATTACAAACAACTCAGGCTTTTTTTTAGTTTTCATATCTTCAAATAAGATCTTAATCCAGACATGTAAGAAAATGGTAGATTAGAATAATCTAGTGAGTTTTTTAGTCTTGAAATTGGACAAATACTCTCACTTAGATCTGAGTTTTTCAGTGCACAGCTGGTCTTGAGCTCATGCTTTTGCCCTTTTGAAATGTTGTTTTCGCATGTCTTTTTTAAATTATAAATATTTGTTATCCTAATCCTGTCAGTGCTAACCTGGCCTTGTTAACACAAAGACTGCCTGGTCGTCAGAAAAGAAACGAGGGTCTGCAGCGTGCTTGCTCCCTCCCTCTCCTCTTTCTTCCTGCAGCAGTGTAAACATGTGAGCACAGACATTCTGGGAGTTTGATGCAGACAGAGACAGACTGCAGGTATGTGGCGCAGGCTAAGACCACAAGGAAGCAAGTACTTCATCTGTAAACACGAGAGGATTTCAGAAACATCTTTGTCCACAGTAAATGTCATAAATTATGTTTATTAGCATTAAATGATCTCCACGACATGCAATATTTTCACATTTCTTTTATCTAAAAGTGGCCTCATTTACAATCTATTCCAGCCACACGTCTTCCCAGTGTTATGGTTTAACTTGTGATCATGTTAACTGATGTCAGCCGGTTTTATTAAATCACTGCTGTCGGGCACAAACCTCTTCTCTCCATTTTTTTAGATCATTTTTCACAAAGCTGTGCTACTGGTCACCTTCCATGTTGGAGAGTTTAAGCAAAAACAAATCACAAAAAATAGTCTGTATTCAGGACAGCACATGTTTTCTTTATTTCCTAAAAAGTCACAGTTTTGGAGATACTAGGTTTGTTCCTGACAGCGAAGTACCTCTGTGTTCTGTGGACTGCAGAGCCAGCAGAAGCAGACGTCCATCAGAATCTGCAGAGTGAGGAGGTAGAGCCGGTGGATGTCGGGGTCACTGCTGCCTCTCTCTGTGTTTCTGTGTTTTATTAAAAGCTTTCTGTTCGTCCTGAAGTGAAATCACACACAGAGCGGTTCAGACGGGTTAAAAGCTCACCGTCAGTCTGTCCGTCCGCTCTGCTGCAGCAGAAAAACACTCAGCAGCTGGTTTCCACTTCACGGACGATGTCTGATGACTTAAGAGCTGCTCCGCCTCATCCAACTTTAACGAGGAGACACAAAAACACGAGCGAGCTGCAGCCACGCAGAGGCCTTCAGCTGACAGCAGGACCAGAGAGGAGCTGCAGAGACCAGGAGACCATCTGGGACGTCCTGGAGACACTGGAGCTCTGCAGTGGCTGCAGCTTTAAAAATCTGCAGACATGAAGTTTGTGTTCCTCTCACTGTTGCTGTGAGTGTTATTTTTCCCTTTACTCTCTCAGGCAGACGTTCATAGATCAGCCTCATCGACAAACCCAGGCTCTCACCTGAATAATGCACGAAGAGCCTCAGGGTGCACTCACACTGCAGACCACAGTCACTTCACCTCGCAGAGATTTGACAAACCCATGGCACAGGAAATGCACCTAAGAGAGGCAGTGGGGTGGGAGGTGGGGCTTAAAGCTGTCTGACCAATGGGGACACTGCATGGACTTGCACCTCTGTCAATCACGCCTCTTTCTATCCCAGCTGTATTTGATGCATAAAGGAATTCCAGTTCCTCACTGCCTGTCAGTAGGTTGATCCAAAGTGAGGCCGAAGGTGTTTGCAGTATGGCAGCGAACATTGACTGGTCCCAGATCCACCTCTGATAATCAAACAGCTGAGGTCACATGACCTCACCCAGTTCCTCCTTCACGTTCACTTGCTGTAGAGAGCTCATGTTTCACCAAAACTCAGGTTCATATCTTCATTTTTGATGACTCTCAGTCACTCATGTTCAAAACTATCTAGTTTAACATAGTGAATACCCCTGATCCACCTCTATTCTCTCTCTTAGATGCTCGATTAGACTTCCTGTGACTTTAAAGCTGCCCTCCCCATGTGGGCCCAGTCCTCTGATTGGCTGACTGATCTGCTCGATGGTAATTGGTCAGCTCATGTAGGGACTCTTCTGTTAAAGCCTCTTTAATAGGTGCAGGGAGGTTTCACAGGCATCCAAACCGAAAAAACACAAAACATAACTTCTGGGTGACGTTCCTGTTTGTTAAAATTAACCAGTGTTGCCACAGTTACCTTGAAAAAGTAATCTGATTACAGGTTACTCCTTTAACAAGTAACTTAGTTACTTCACTGATTGCTTGATTTTGAAAGTAACTAAGTTAGACTACAAGTTACTTTCATAGTTTCATTCAATATATAATACATAAATATATATTACATATATTGTGAGTCAAGCATGTTTAAGGGCAGCATTTCCTCTACATGCCCAACCAACTACTTCAGCTCTCCCCACTCTCTGGTTTAGCACTGAAGTCCAGCTTTTGTAGTTTGGGTGGTGGAGGACCTCCTGCAGTAGTCGCAGCTCTCGGCTTTGCACCACCTGTGGGACTTTTTCTGTAAGGCCCCATTTACACGACAACGTTGTCATCAGAAACGGAAAAATTTTTCCTTTGAGTTTTCAAAAGCATTCTGCGCTCACTAGGAGATGATGTGATAACGATGCGCGATCACACGGTTCCGCCCGAACGACTGAAAACACTGTAGCGTGCATGCCAGGCCAGTAGATGGCGATGTAGGTTTGAAGTGAAACAGCGGTGTAACAACATGCAGACGCTTTCTGGTGAAGACAGACTTTTCACAAACAACAATGGAGAGTGGACGCAGGAAGACGCAGGAGTTTTTTGTCTGTACAAAACAAATCTGTCTGGATATTTTTGTCGGGATAACAAACAGAGCAGAGTAAGCAGCACACATGTTGCTCGGTAGACGGCCAAAGCTGTAGTTGTTTTTGTTGTTGTTTTTGGTCTTAGGTGCACATTACCTTTATCTGAAAGAGTACTGCGCCTGCACCTTGCAGTTTGACTGTGCCATGCTGCGACTCCAAATGTTTCTTCAAATTTGGCGTAGTGTTTTTGAAATTAGGTAACACTTTGTCGCCTGGACTCAGGCATCACAGCCCTCTCACTGCAGATCCCTGGCTGCATGCTGTAAGTGATGCTGAGGGTTCAGAAATCTGCGTGTGGATGTTAAAACCAAAACATGGATGAAACATGGAATAAAGAAACTTTTATTTGTTCAGCTTGCTGGGCTAACTTGAAATGTTATAGAGCACTGGGGGAGTAGCTTTACCCACAGCTCACGCTTCAGCACTTGATTTTATTGTTGTTTGCAGCCAGGGGGCTGTGCAGCCAGGGGCTGCTGCTGGATACGGGGGTGCTCTTCTGCTGTACTTACAGCTCATCACCACAGGGGGGAGGCAAAACCTCATAAAAGGCTTAAAGTCGTGCAGTGATAAAATACTTATTATTGTAATGTTCTGCAATAAAGGTGAGGATTTACTGTTTGTTTACTTTAAATTCTGTTAATTATTCTAAATTCTAGTTGAACTGTATGTAAAAATAAATGTTATACATGAGGTAAAATGTTTTGCACAGAAGCTTTTTGTGAATATGCTTGAATATATTTTCATTAACTTTTTCCTTTGAAACAACTTTTGTCTTTCTTTTTTTTTTTTTTTTTACCAAATTTTCTTCAGTGGAGGGATAAAAATAGATTTTGATGTTTATTTTGATAATATGAGAAAATATAAAGCCATCTTACTCCTGCCAGTGGACAAAAACGTGCATAACAAAATGCACAATAAACTACGGTCACGACTTGAGTATCTAAAGATGTGTGGAGTAATAATGGGATGTTTAAAAAGCTCAGTGTCGGCTCTTCTCCTCTCTTCAGCTGTTCATCTCTCTGCTCACTCCTCTGTGTGTTCCTGCGTTTTTTACCTCTGAGGTTGAAAATGGAGACGCATGCTGAAGCACCAAAACCTGCAGTACCTCAAGTGTCCACTTGAGGCTGGCTGCAGTGATTCAGAAATCAGCTTCAGTCTGAAACTATATAACTATATATACTGTTTCTGTAAAGTTCCATTCCCTTTTTTAAGAAACTCCTTCTAGAGCACTTCTAGTTTATTTCTGATTAGATTATTTCTGCCTGTAACTTATGTATTTTTTAAAAATGGATAATTAGACCCATCCTGGTCTAATTATCTCTGTGAAGGAGCTTATGTTAGGCTGATATTTCTTAGGACCAGTTGAGTTTTGAACCAAATTTGATAAAATTTCTATAATAGGTCATAAATGAGTCAAGGACCAGGGGATTACAGTTTGGTGGTGATTTGAATCCAGATTTGGATCCTGGACATTTTTAAAGGATTGTTACCTCTGCCTAGGTGAGTATGTTTTTGCTGACGTACGTATGTTTGTTTGTTTGTTTGTTTGTTTGTTTGCAAGATTACACAAAAACTAGGCCAACTGGATGGATTTTGATGAAATTTCAGGAGATGTTGGTAATGGCCCAGCTTAGAAATGATTAGATTATGGTGGTGATACATTCCCTGAAGTTAACATTGGGCAGAATTTTTAAAAAAAATCATATTTCTGTCATCTTTTAAGGGTTTCAATTCCAACTTTACAGGATAATAAGGAGTCCATGTCTCTATCAGTAGGGTAAATTTCATCTGGATCTGATTCAGATTGACGTTTTAAAAAAAACATTGAAGTTTATAATTGATTGATTGATTGAAGTCTTTATTTCAACATGGTCATGGACATGAGCATGAGACAGCCATGAAAAATAAATTGATGAATAAAGAAATATAGAAAAGAAAACAAAAAAAAACAAAAAACAAAATAATGAGTCCAACATGCTCAAAAAGGAGTAGGAAGAAGTAAAAACTTATTTAATCCTACCCCATCCCTATTTTGTTATTATTATAATTTTTAGCATAGTAAATTCATTATATATATATATATATATATACATATATATATATATATATATATATATATATATGTATATATATATACATATATATATATATATATATATATATATATATATATATATATATATATATATATATATATAAACATAAACATTTATATAAATAGTTAGATATATGGGTATCTAAATATTATAATTTATTAAACAAAGTTTTATATAGATATCAATATAGTAATATAGTAATAGTGGATAGTAAATAGTAATAGTAATAAAGAGCACAATGGGAAATCCCACTGACGACATGCAATAATTCATATAAAATCAAAATACTAAGTGATGTATCCATACTTGTGTTCATACAGGATTACAGTCTCCATGTATGTGCTGAGTCTGGTCCAGTATCTTTTAAAGGGGTTGTGGAAAAACCAACTGAGCTGCTTGGCAGAGGTCCGTGCTCGCTGAGTGCTTTTCTAGTTAACAGTGTGAGACATTTTCCACATCTTTAACTAATGATGGAAATGGCTTGAGATTTGTGCTCTTAAAGCACTTCTAGTTATTATGGTATATGTACATTGATAAAAATGAAACTAGGTGAGATTCAAAAGCGTCGCAACAAACCCTGGTCTCCCCTACAGCCTCAACTTTTAGAACAGGAAAACTTCTGGCTGTTAGTGTGACTGTTTTGTTCCTACAGAGGATTTCATTCAATAAAAACATTGTGTGTGTGTGTGTGTGTGTGTCCTCACTGGTAAGACACTGATCAGGGCGCGTGCTGTTAGGAAATTACGCTGATCGATGTCGCAACATGTGAGGAGGAGGGGCGAGTCCCGGAATACAGTCAGCATGCACTTCCTACTGGGGGACTCTCAAACTGGGATCAGGGCTGCTGCTGGTTTTAAAGTTCAATGTAAATATAAAGTCTGACAGTCTGCTGAGCTCCACTGTGTCTGTTTGCTTCTTTGTAGCCTTAATTGAAACTCTCCCTCGTAGCCTAGAATAAGTTAATTAGCGCGTGGCTCGTTAATTAGCGGGCAGCCTCCTCGCGCTCACTTGGAAGCTCCAGCCGCCGTTACTCCCGGAGATTTACAGCCGTGATCGAGCTCTGACACGGGGCCGTTAATCTCCAGGGCCCCGCTGGTCCCGGTGCCGCGGTGCTCACGGGGGTGAGGGAGGGAGAGGGGGAGCCGCAGGACCCTAACCTCACACAGTAAACACAGACAGACAGACCCGGGATACCCCCACTGTCCCGCCCCGGTCTTCGTGCTGCTGCCCCGCCCCCCGGGGGACACTACGATCCGCAACGCAGGCAAGGCTCACCCCTCTTGGATTGGCACCGAGGACACCTCACCTACCTGCTGCTGATGTAAGTCGACCTCCTGCTCTTTGTGCTTTGGTGAATTCCCGTCTGTTCTAAAATTCTCGATTTTTTTGTACAGGGTTTGGTACAAGGCTGTGCTGTCGTTTTAGTATATTCACATTATTGATAATGACACACATCCCTGTGGATGTGTTCAGCTACTACTGCTTGTATGAATAAAATGTATGATATATTATAATTTTTGTGAAGTTTCACCAGCCTGTTCCCACCCCAAACCCGTCATGTTTTCCTATCGACGGTCTCGTATACGAATTCTCATCTGAAATTGTGTTAAGTCATCGTTTCGTCGATTATTTCTCTAAATACACAAACTTACAGATCATAATTAGACTTTATCGTTTAGTACTGTCTTATTTTATGTTCTTCGGCTCAAAAAATACAACACCAACCCCCTATAAAAGCAATTCAAATATCACTTTTTAAAATTCTTTTTCCGTTAACGGCTCATTAAAACGCAGCTCGCCGTACACCCATTAAAAGTTGAAATTTGTAAATCTTTACCATAAATAAATACGACATTTTTGAGCCGATTTCAGCACAAGACTCCAAAAAATAAAGAAATGTGTGTTACTAGCAAAAGTATGGTTCATCCAAGCTGCTACACGAAGTGATTTCCTTAATTTGTTGTTTTCTATATTGAGTTTGGTACCCGCGCGTGTTGCTGGAGTATATAATTCGATTTAATGAGAAAGAAGCGCAGTTCTGTGGGTTCTTTTTGCAAAGGCCATGAGAAAAGCAGTCAGTTATCATTTTAGGTGTAACTTTAACTGTGATGTCCCAGAAAAGCACAAGAATTGCAGTAAATGCTCTTCGACAATACTGCATACGAATTCTCGTTTGAATTTGTGACAACACGTTTTGTCGCTTAAGGTGTTTCAGTTTTGTTCAAAATGAAATATAAACCTGAGACACCGTAACAAAGACTACAGTGCGGCTAATAAAGATTACACAAACCTCCTTTTCAATCACCACAACTACTACTTATTTAATCTCTGTGGTTTTACAAATATCCAAGACACAACTCACAAATTTTGTCTTGAAAGTCCACATTTGTTGACCATTGGAGTTTACCAGTGGATATTTTCAGAGCCGAATTCTCCCCAAGACTTTAAGGACTCTATTATTACTTGGTTTATGTAAGTGTTTTGTGAAATTAACCATCTGTTGATTTTCTTCCCCTGATTCTCAATTTTCTTGATGGACTTTGGTGTAAGGCTTTGTTGTTGTAATAACAGATTTAATATGATATGAATTTAAGGCAGTTCTGTGGATTTATTAATTGACTGCCGCCCTCATAAATAAAATAAATGACCTTAGTGTTGTTATAGAGTTTTATCTTCCCCATGTTGTCCTCTACAGCCCTCATGTTTCCTGTACAACTGAATCGAGAGTCTTACATGCCAATGCTAATTTAGAAATATTTCAGTGTAATGTTCTGTTGGTTTTGGTTACATTAACAAACAATCTGAGAAAAAAGTGACACATTATCACAAATAATATGAGGGTTTCTGTACTTTTGGTGCCCAAACTATGGCCTGGGGGCCAACAGGGCTTGCAGCAAATTCCAGGAACTCCTCTACAATTGTTAGCATTAGGACATGAATAAATGACAGATTAAGCAACGCAAATAGAATTGTCACTCTTTTTGCTGGCCTAGTATCAAAGTTAACAAACCATATGTGGTAATCATCATTAAGCATTTGAGCAAGAGCACTTTGACAAGGCTTGGCAGCTGGTTGCACTTTGTTCTTGTGTTGTTTCTGAGTAGATCATTCTTGTGTTTGAACACAGTGGAGATGTATTTTGAGCCCAAATGCTGAAGTCACCACAGACTTCTGCCATTTTCACATTTGTAATGATGTGTCGGTCATTGTCAAACTCTCATTATAAGGAAACTTAAACAGCCATTGTATTGTTGGCTCAGAATTTTACATTTACCCTCTATGGCAAATATAATTTGGTGTTCTGGGACATTTCTATGTGCTTATTGTTACTTTATCACATCAGCTAGTCCATCCTACCACCTCGGCACAAAAGAGACTTAATGCTGGTGATAGCTGTGGCCTGAGCCATTAGGTTTTGGGTTTAACAATAGCAAAAAATAAAGGAATCAGTAAATGAAATCAAGGCTAATATAACTGAATATAACATTGTTGTATGCTGGGGTTTTATAAACCCACATACCAAAATATAAATGTTAAAAGTGATATATCTAATTAATACTTACTAGCCCACTGTTTTTATATGCAGCATCAGGGGTGGACACTTAAATACATGCAGACATTTAATTTTTTAATTTAGTAGATAGGGGGTGCTTGTTTGGTGAAGATGTAAGCAACCAGGCACATTGTTATGTGAGCAGATGCTTGTCTATGCTTGTCTATAAAGCTTATTATCTTTATTGGCAGATACAAACATTTTTAGTTTATTAAATCTGTAAACACCAGCATATTGGATATCGGCAAAATTCCAATATCCTGCAGCCGTGCTTTTAATGTAGTTAAAGGGTCTCGTGGAGGAAGAGATCATGACACCTTTTACTAAACTCTCAGCTCACAGAGAAATGTTCTATCCCTCTTTAATTAAAAGGCACCTTTAAATGCTCAGTTTTTACTTCCTGGGGTTTATGATGTCATAGGTATGCAGCCTACACCTACATGTGTGGTGGACTGTTTGGAAAAGTCGCTAAGGTGCGTGTAACCACTCCTCCCCCCTTCAATCAGACATCGTTTGGCCAGCCAATCAGCTCAGAGCTCGTTATCATAGCCTCCTGTAGCCCCGCCCCCTCAGATCAGAGCATTTTGTAAGAGGAAGGAGACATAGCTGTATTTAATCTTCTACAGAGACTAATTTTTTATTTTCAATTCAACTTTGATCAAATCCTTTATTTAAAGACACATTTCAGTATTTTCTCAATAAATACCGTACATGATTTTCTCTCTCAAACGGATGCGGAAACACTTTTTGCTTCATGCATGCGCACATACTCGATTTCTGCCAGAGCATGCGTAGACGTAGTGTACTGACCAATTAGAGAGCAGCTATCAACATGTCGATGTCTTCGACCAATCACAGCGCAGCTATTTTGCATACCCTTGTTCATAAGATGGCAGTGCCATGTGTTTGCATGTGTGTTCGTAAAGAGAAAGAGAATATTTCGGCTTTTTGTATCAGATGTTTTGCAATCGCGATGTTGGTGAGACGAAATATGTTAAGTATTTTGCTTTTACTCGTGTATAATACGCACCCGAAAAATTAGACTTTATTTAAGAGCAAAAAAATGCGTGTTATAATCAAGAAATTACGGTAAATGGCAGGATGATTTTCCAAGTGGTACAGTACGCAGAATGGAGCCACAAAAAGTCTCACACATGTTGAACAGAAGACTTCATTTGAGGTATTTTTCATTTTAAAAACATTTCAGGCAAAACGCTCTGTCACTGTAGTCCTTGCTAACAAGGACAGGCTAACTCTTAGCATCGTGGATGTAACATCATCACTTTGTAGAAATAATAAAAGGGTGCTGTAATGAGAATAAAAACACTAAAAGGTAATGGCAATATGTTCAAACGGGAATAGAACACACAAGAAGAAGAACTTGGTGAAAAACTTAAGATTAAGATATGTAAATTAAATTCAGGTAAAAGCCAGAATAAAGAGGGATAGGTCTAGAGTTTCTTTCAAAAAGCATGGACTCAAACCCTCTCTGGGTGGATGTAACTGCGTAAAAACAGAACAATCCCTGAACAGACACTGAACTTTGACACTTTTTCTTATTGTCATGATAAAAATTAAGGCAGTTCATCATTAATAATCTGATTAGTGACCTCAGTATGAACACTAACAAAAGAGAGTCACTCAGGTCAGACCTGTGGAGATGCCCACCAATCGTCCCTCAGTATGTGACGCAGTAGAGTTTTTAATTTAAAGCATCACTGAAGATCATGATCCCTGCTTTTGTTGAAGTCTCCTGATGAGTTAAATTAAAAACAAACGGCTCCAACAGACTCATCAGAGTGATATTTAAAACAAAGCATCACTAACGACTCCCTGCACTCAGCCCGTCAGTCTGCAGCGTCAGAGTTCTCCATCGATCAGCCAGATAATCAGATTATCCTCAATCAGATCAGTTTGGAGACTCTGCAGTGATCAGCAGAGAGCTCTGCAGTCCACCTGCCTCCTCTTCTTCATCACCATCATCATCATCAGAGTCAGGCTGCTGCAGCTGGAGGGAGAGTCCTGCAGGACCAAAACAGCATCTCTGTTAATCAGACCAGGACCAGAACCAGAATGAGGACCAGGATGATCTGCATCCTCAGGAGCGGGAGGCAGCGGTCCAGAGCGTGCGTCAGTCTGATGGATGCAGGAGCCTCCTTCATTCTTCAAGCTGCTGAGACGTCCCTCAGAGACGTCTGTCCATGTCTCCATGACTCCATGACAGCACCACACAGCTGCTGGCTGCACATCCATCTCCTGGTCCATCACATCCCAAAGGTGCTCTACTGGATTGAGATCTGGTGACTGTGGAGGCCACTGGAGTTCAGTGAAGAAACCAGTTTGAGATTATCTAAGCTAGGAATGTAACAGTGACTGGTAAAATGATAAACCATGGTAAAATGTCTGATGGTTAGTCCAACCGTTTCCTGTTTTAATTACTGTTAAACCGGGTTTGATTACCTCTCTTTGTCAATAAGTCACGGTGATGCGCTCATTGTCTGGAAAAGCCAGAACTATGCGTCTGCTCCTTGGCAAAGGGTTAGGGTTAGAGCACAGTTTGTAATGTTTGGCCTCTGAAAGTGAAAATATGGCGGATGATGCCCACACGAACACTGTACCAGAGATTTTGTTCCCCTTGAAACGGTCCAAGTCTGAAGTTGTATTTTGGATTTTACAAGGATGCCAAGTATGGCCACCCTGTTTGCAGAAAATACAGAAAGAAAAGGTCTCCATGAAGGAAGGCAGGGAAGAACCTCAAACACCCCCAAAGCACCTCAGAGCTGGATTGTTGAGAAAGACCTCAGCGAGGAACCAGAGAGGTGAAGAGGGTCAGGCTCTGACCACAGCAGATCGTTCTTTAATTCGTATTATTTCACTAAATTAAAATCAGTGTGTGTATAAGTACTATTTGAACATTTTGAGCACATTGCAACAGTACTGTGATAATAGCGATAAACCTGATAACTTTGGTCACAATAACTGTGATATGAAATTTTTATGAATATTGAATTTTTTGCAAATATTTACAGCTGATATATCGGCTGAAATATCAGCAAATTGCACAAATGTACAATATTGATGCACCTTCTCATCACTGCATGGGTACAATTTAAAATCAAGGGTTACATTTTTACAAGAGTTAAATGCTGTTTTTTTTTGTTTTAGATCTGTTCCTCGCCAAAATATACTGTAACACTGAAAGAAACAAGTCAAGTTTTGTTAAGTACAGAGCTTGTGCTCTTGACCAGAAATATCTGTATCGGCGATAACGACTTAAAAACATATCGACATATCGGATATTGGCAAAAATTGAATATCGTGCATCCCTAGAAATTTCTCACCGTTCCATCCCTAATCTGAGCTCTGAGACATGCTGGAAGTCTCCATCAGAAGATGGTCCATGAAGGGATGGACATGCTCAGGGACAACACTCAGGTAGGCTGTGGGGTTTCTGTAGCTGTAGCCTCAGTTTCCTGTTCTTAACCGACAGGAGTGGCACCTGTAGTCCATCGTCTTAAAGACTGGACATGTTGTGTGTTCAGAGATCAACAAGATTTGCTGCCGCTGTTCTCTGGATAATTTCTCTTTTTTTAGACCATCCTCTTATAACCGTAGAGTATACGGGCAGCTTCTGAAATACTCCGTCCCTTAAATCGACTTTCTTCTGCCTCCTGACGCTCAGTTTGAAGTTTTGATGCACCAAACAGTCCTAAACTTCAGATCACTCACATGTTTCGGCTCTAAACTCTGAGTTTGTACTTCTGAGGAGCCGAGAGTGTGAGGATGTGAGGAGGAGAGTTTGGAGACACAGGTAAGGGAGGGAGAGAGGCTGGGGCAGACAGACGGAGAGATAATGTGTCATGGTGGACGATCAGGCAGAACTAGTGGATCCCAGGAGGGGCGTATAGAGCAGGAGCTGCTCAGTGAGCCCATCAATCACACACACACCTACACACACTCCTCACTCCATGTGAAGCTCAGTAAAGCCTCTGGTGTGTGTTTATGCCAGCTTATATGGGAGTGTATTATGCCGCAGGTATGAGGGCGACTATCAACACTGTCATGACTTGGCCCCAAAGGATTCTGGGAGCTTGACTGGTCATTTACAAGCTCTGGTGTGAACAAACAGTCAGCAGATGAGCGCTCTGATCCTCATTCTGCATCAGCATCAACAGCTGCAGGCAGAATTAAGACTTCATTACAGCGTGGACCTTCTCTTATTCTATCCATCGTGCACAACCGTCGGCACAGGGGACGTGTAGCACAGTCACCAGCAGATATATCTCTGGTTTGAGCTGATGATGGCAGCCTCTCTGCCTGGTTATGATACTGGACCAACCATGTCGACTTAAAGTGAAAGAAAGCATCTTTACAAAGCAGCAAAGTCGACTAGTGACCTAATCCGTGCAGCCAAGAGAGCGTGTTCAGGAGTTTGTTTACAAATCCTGTTAATTAAAAACAAGAATAAACCCAATATTAGATGGTTAACACTAACATATCAATTAAATCATTTAATTCAATTATTTATTGCAAAAGATCTAAAAACTAAAAATCAAGTGTTTTTTTTCCTGACTTATACTTTCTCTCATTGTAAGTTGTTGCAGTGTTTGAAAAGCAGATTTTTAGGCTTGTTTGTGTTTTTTTAAATGAGATTAAATACTGATCAGAGAGTTTTATGTTAATATTCTGTGAAACAGCTCAGAATTCATGTAGACAAACCTGCCGACATTCACACTACATTGTTAACATTTTATGAAAAAATACCAGCATGCAACTTAACTATTAGAGTGAATGTCTGTTTAGTTTCAGAATATATTTTTATAACATAAAAGCAAAACTTGATTCTCGTATTTTTGTGCGACTTGGAGTTTTTTTTTCTTGAGAGGGAAAAAATCCATTAAAAATGTAAATTGAGTTTTGTGAAAAAAAAATCTAGAATGTTATTTTTAGGCCGTATCGACCAGCCCTAGTTAATACTTATATCTTTGTGAGAATTTTACTATCACCAGTTATCACCCTCTGATGTTCGGATATCACATCAGGTTAACCTGCTGATGTTTAAAGCGAGACCACATGAGTCAGGTCTCAGGTTTCTTCATCGTGTGGTGCGTCAGAGAGGAGTGAGAGGTAAAGAGAGGTGAAGGTCATTTTATCCCTCCATCTCATCTTCCGTGAAGAGCAGATTAATCCCATCTCCGCCCATTAAACTCTGCTGCTGCAGCACTTCTCAGGGGGTGGTGGGGGAGGGTGGAGCAGAGGTGGAGGTGTGTGTTTGTGTGGTGGTGACACTAACCAGGTCACTGAGAAACGCACACCGCTGTCAAAATTCTTTCGAAACCTCGATGACTTCCTCTTTGAGCTTCACGCTAACAATAAGTAAAACGTTTTTCCTCTACGTCATGGACTTTTGAACTTCAGGGTGGAGACAGCCGATGTTTTAGGGCTGCCCATCCATCAGGGTCAGGGCCTGTTGATCTTAATATCTCAGGAGGTCCTCAATTGTTTTTCTGTAAACTCTGACTTTGTCTAAGCCTTAGGCATTCAAAAAGATCACAGCATAATACAGCTTAATACAGCTAACAGCAAAACTGCAACAGAACATCTAAACATTACCCACAGTACATATTAATCCAATTTGATGTACACACTATCTCAAGGCACTCCTTTGTCTTTCACTTTATACCATCTGGTATTTATGAATGTGTTTTTGAACCTACTTCTTGTTGTACATGTTTTCATTTCTTTAGTGCAGCTTTTCCACAGATGAACTTCTTTTGTTGATAAGCAGTGTAATCTCACGTTAGCCCTGACTGCTTGATTTTTGAACATGCGTAAACCTCTGATTTCGCAATCCGCAATTTAGAGTCACCAGTCGACCTGATGTTTTTGATCAGTGGAAGGAAGCCAGAGTGACCAGAGAGAACCCACACATGCACAGGGAGCATGCAAACTCCACAAAGAAAGGCCCTGACCAACCTGGGGATTGAACTGATGACCTTGCTATTTGGCTCATGCACCACCTGCTGCTCCACCTTGCCACCCCTGTTTATTGTTAATTAAGCTTTTCTCTGAATCCAGTCAGAATATCGTCATTAAAACAGCTCTAACACCTGCTTCACCTGTTTCTCCCACCTCTGTCCACTCTCACACTTTGTCATTTAGCCAGAGAAGTGAACACAGTCGTCCTGATCTCGAACCAGGACACCTCTCACCTGTGATTCTCGTATTAGGCTCTCTGGTTAAATATGAGTCAAATGTTTGGTGAGGAGACATTTTTAGCTGTTCGGTGTATTTGACACATTTAACAACCACGATGGAAACTTTAAAAACAGGGCAGAGAGTAAACTTTCTGCTGAGAGAACGAACACAGAGGAGTCCGTCTTCTTTTTGCCGTTTTCCTCTCTCGTATAAAACACTCCCTGTCCTCTTGTCCCTCACTCACTCCTCAGATTCTGCAGTTATGCAGGAATGAAGCAGATTCAGGGGAGCACCAGCGGGATAGATACAAGCACAGGAGAGGGATTTGCGCATGCTCACCTTCGCTTCAGTTGGGTTGCCAGGTCTGATGGCTTTTATCCAAAATGATGTGCCTGCGAGTCGTGCTCTGAATCTAAGGCTGAGGGAGCTTTCAGTGAACTCTCTGTGGACATGGAGCTGCATTCACACACTGATGCTTTGGCCGACTTCTGTCCATCAGGAGAAGTCGGGGAGTGTGGAGCTCAGTCAGGTCATGCAAAACTAAATGGACAATGCTGATGCTTGTTGAGTACAGTGGAAGATTTTTGCATAGAAATGCTCTGTGTTTGATCCAGCACGCTTGTAAACATCAGTAAGACTCGACCTTCTCTACCCTAAGTCATAGCTGTGTTCATCTTTGACTCCAGCTGCTCCCGCCTCAGGACTGGACTCCTGTTTTATGACTTGCTGCACTTTTGGAGACAGCCATCTTTTGTCCTCATGGCGTGGTGTCAGAGTACTGAGGTCATAGCAGCGCCAATCTCCTTCAGGCCATAGTTCCCCCAAGTGTAGCGCTACCCATTCGAACATCTACATTGGCGAATATTTAGAATTCATCCACTGTTAGTCAGAAGGCCGTGGGGAAATGTCACTCCATCAGCACAACTTTTCTCTCCTCTTTCGATTTGCCGACCTGTGTTGATCACAGTAAAACAGGTCTTGTGAACATGCTTTCATCCAAATTGTGATGATTTCTCAACTTTATCGTCAGCTGCGATATGCTGATGTGTGAATGGGCCTTGAACGGTGTAATGCTTTGGTTCAACTTCAGAGTTTTAGTTCTGACATATCAGCACATTTTTGAATGAGATATTTTTTGGACAGCTTGATAAAGTGATGTGGGCCTCATTTTGAGTTAAAGATTCAAAGTTTTGGGGCTCAATATAAATAAAAATGGTCTTGTATTTCATTAACACTCACTTTGGTGCTCCAGCTCTAATGACACCATGTGCTGACACCCTCCTCTCTTCTTCACAGGGCGTCCTTCATCTTCACCTTCCTCTTCCTCTTCGGCAGGGTCCCACCAGCTGTCAGTCAGTCCAGCGAGCTGACAGGTAAGTCTTTGACCGGAGCAGAGATCATATTTACTTATCACTCTGTAAGATAATCTTTAGACTGCTTTAACAACTGGGAATTGTTATTTCTACTGTTATTTAATTTAAAACGTACAATTTTCAAAGAAGAAACTTAAATAACTAACTAACTAACACTTTAACTTTAGAGAAATAATAATTTGTGCAAAACGTTTAACTTGGGGCTAGTTCAAAAAACTTATATTCATTAAAGTAAATAAATTCAAATAAGAATATTATTTTAGTTCAGGTAACTCAATTCTAGTTTAACGGAAGTGCCCTCGTGTGTTCTAAAAGGTTGTCTGATTAACGGAGTGTGGGTGAGTTATTTGGAAATTGAAGTAAATATAGTAGTTAATGCTATTACATCTATAAACAATAGCTCCATGATAAAGTTAGCATCATAATATGATTTCTTAACCCTGAAAACCCACACCTAGCACTCAGAATCATGTTGATATCATTATCAGTTAGACAGTTATTGAGCAAAAACCATCGTTCACTAATGGTGGGTATCTGGATCACCACCAAAATCTAATCATTTCTAAGTTTGGCCATTACCAACATCTCCTGAAAATTTCAGCAAAATCTATCCAGCACTTTATGCGTAATCTTGCTAACAAACGAACAACTGTACCCTGGCAAAAGCATAACCTCCTTGGCGGAGGTAATGATCAGTCTAAATCAAAACCAAGTTAATCTCAAATAATTGGAGTAAATTCTGAGCTATGAAAGTTCACGAGGGCCACTCAGACACAGCGGGGGGTCACAAATTAAGACAAAACAATTAAATAACATGGTTTACACTTCTATTAAATGTTCTTGGTGAAATTCTGCTGAGGCCTCTCTCTTGTTTTTGACCTTGAACGCTCGAGCGCTGCATTTCTGCAGGTGTTCGTGTGTTGGCGTCTCTCTCAAGTAAAGAAATCCACAAAATGTGAAAGATGCTCCCGGTAACAGCTTCTATCTGCCACACCGAGAACCTCAGAGGAGCTAAAAATCCTCTTGTTCATTTGCTGCAACTCTGCAAAACGCGGGGTTAATTAAAAGCTGAGGCCCTCGCGCCCCGTGGGACGAGGAATGGATGTTCCGGAGAGAGGAGGGTCATTTGTAACGCTGTCTGAGTGCGGAGGGGCGGCGGGGGTGTGCGGTGGGAGGTCGGAGGAGGAGGATGGATGGTGAGGGACAGGAGGAGATAGTGAGGATGTAGATGGATGGAGCTGATGGGCTGTGGTGAATAACATTTTATCAGACTGAATGAATCCTTTGGGGATTTTAACCAACAAACTGCAGCCATACATGCAGTGGTGTAAATGTTCGACGAGCTGCAGATGCTGTGTGAGAATATTTTAGCCCCAGAAAACTGCACAAAATCAACAGTCATGGTCTAGAAATTTTACCTTTAATGCATGAAATATTAAATCACAAGTGAATAATTTTTTAAATGTTTGTTTAGCTGTCAAACAAGTTTGAAATCATGGGCAAGATATGTTTTTACATTATGTAATATATGAAGGAGTTCAGTATCCATCAGAACAAATACACAAACATGCACCGTCCTCCTGCACATATACTGTCCTCACATGGGCCTCTGCCTTTTTATTTACCAAGAAGTAAGAGTGTTAGCATTGAGATAAAATTCTCAATCTAAATATTAAAAAAAAAATACAAAATTAGGCATAATATGCAGAATGTATCCTGGAGTGCACTGGAGAGGATAGATGGATTTTTAGTCAAATATACAAGAAAAGTATTTTTAAAATCTGCATAAAACTGCTCCTAACATCTTATTTAATTAAAATATCTTTTTTACCTGTCTGATTCTTTTACAACAGAAGGATTTAACACTTATTCCTGAAGGGTGTGGTGCATTTCCCCCTTCGTTGGCTATTTTGGATTTATGATGCAAAATGACAAAAAGATACAAATATAGTATTTTTATGGAACTTGAGACGATGATTTCGGAGTTCACCACCTGGTGGTTGGGACATGGTCCTGTAACCTTAATGGGATAAAATGTATTCCAAATATCTGCCCAGTGTAGTGGACACCATGCACAAAGGGTTAAAGTGGTTATTTATGACTGACTCTGTTGGAGCTCCACTCAAAAGAAATCAGACACATCACCAAGAAATGTGACTAAATGCTCCATATCTGCTTTTTTCTTCTTAAGATGCCAAATTTTTCTGTCCCTTGTACACTCACCGGCCCCTCTAATAAGTAACTGCTCATTTATAGCTCATCAGCCAATCACATGGCAGCAACTCAAAGCATTAAGGCATGTAGACATGCTCAGGATGACCTGCTGAAGTTCAAATTGCGCATCATAATGGAGAAGAGAGATGATAAAGTTACTTTTAACATGGTTGTTGGTCTGAGTATTTCAGAAACTGCTGATCTACTGATTTTCAGACACAGCCATCTCATGGGTTTGAGAATCCCAGGGTAACAGGAACTCAATTAATAACCAATTACATCCAAAATACTGTATGTAGAGGACCATTTCAGAGCTTCCAATCAGAATCAGAAATACTTTAGTAATCCCCAAGGGGAAATTCAGTTGTTCCAGTTGCTCTTATACACAGTGCAGCAGCAGGAATATCAAATGAAGACATTAAAATAGGTAAGAGTATAAAAAATTAAGTTAAAGGTTAAGCAAAAAATTAAGTAAGCAGGTTGCAACATGCAGAATCTATAAGCTATGTCAACTTCCTTATGAAGGAAGAATAAATAGAATTAGTAAATTGAGACTATGAACAAGGCCAAGGAATTTACAGTGTTAACCTTACATATTTACAACATCAATATAATATGACAGCACTGTAATCTTAATGTTGATGGGCTACAGCAGTAGAAGAGACTGCTCTATGAGTCTGGATGTTAGGCTCAGAGTTTGGTGTGAACATCATAAAGCATGGATCCATCCTGCCTTGGATCAGCGGTTCAGGCTGCAGCTGGTGGTCCTCTTAGTCCCACCTGAGCATGGTTCAAACCCCACAGCCTACCTGAGGATTGTTGCTGACCATGTCCATCCCTTTATGACCACAGTGGACCATCTTCTGATGGAGACTTCAGCAGCTCCATGTCTCAGAGCTCAGATCATCAGCCTGCTTTCTTGTACTCCAGTGGCCTCCACTGTCACTAGATCTCAATCCAGTAGAGCAGCTCTGGGATGTGGTGGAGCAGGAGATTAACATCGTGGATGTTCAGCAGCTGTGTCAGAAAAAGGATCATTTTGCCCAGATTGTTCTTTAATTGAAAGTCTGTCATGGATGATTCTGTGGAGTGTTGTTAAAGGAGAGAGGCAGGAAGGCATCACACTTTGTTTTTTTTTATTTTCTGGTCCATATTTCCGTCTCGTCATGAAGCTCATGCAGGAGAGTCTCCCTCTCATGCTGGAGCTGAAGTGATCCTGAGATGCTGAACATACAGCAGGATGTTACAGATGGATGGATAACCTGAGTGTGAGGAGGTAGAGGGGTGGGTGTTGGTGCAGGGGGAGGATGGAGGGATGAGGCTGGAGGTATTGGAGTAGATGGATGGATGGAGAATGAGGGAGGGGGAGGAGAAGGAGGTGGATGGATGTTGGAGTGGGTTTTAATAGAAAGACTAATACTGCGGCTGGTAAAACCTGACAGGTCAATTACCAACACACACACTCACACACACTTTACAGGAGATGTGCGGAGCCACCATTAATCCAGATCCAAGGAGCCAGCAGGGATGGGACTGTCCCACCTTTAGGGGTCTCAAACTGAGGCTCTGGACCATGAAGGGCCCTCAGGTTACTCTGTTTAGTTCCAGAGCTGCTGCAGATTTATGATTTATTACCTCTGATGGAAGCTGCTGCAGAGTCTCATACTGTTGATTTCTCTGTCAAATGATTTATTGATTAATCTCTAGATCACGTGATTAGTTTTAGGTCTATCTATCATCTATCTATCTATCTATCTATCTATCTATCTATCTATCTATCTATCTATCTATCTATCTATCCCTGTATATATATGTATGTTATCTAAAGCATTGATAACACTCTGGGCAAGCTTCCTACACCAGTCTTTTCATAACAGGGTGTTTTCAAGCTAGGGCTGCCACTTCATACTTGATATTTGAGGATTCATTTGAACTTGGGGATGTGGAATCTCTCAAATATGGCTGCTATGCTAGAGTATTGTACACCTGAGACCACAACAGAAGAGCCTGTATCCACAGCCCCTGTTAATTGCAGCTTTATCAGTCAGACTTGCAGATAAACACCCTCAGTGTCAGCGGTTTTTCATGGTTAAGCTCCTAGTTGCTGTCGGTTGAAAACAGTTAAACTTAAAGTTAAACGATAACTTCTCGTGTGAGGTAATCGATGCAGTCACTCAGAATAAGACGATATTCCACTCAGGTTGATTTACCTAACATGAAATTGCATTATAAGTGGGTTAGCTCAGTGGTTCTCCAAAAGTGGGGCGTCACCCCCAAGGCTTTATGACGTGCCGTGGCCAGACTGAGGCATGGGCCCCCTTGGAATTTAAGTTGACGTTTTTATGTGCCAGTCCAAAATTCTGCATTGTGATTGGCTACTTACCATGTCAGAGGCAGAATTTATGTGAAAATCAATTTGGGTTTGGTAACTGATGTTAGCTTTCTGTGATTCATGTTGTTAATGATGACAATCTTTTTAGTTAAAACTTGAAATTAGGATTTTGACGACAATATTTCATGTGAGAAATGAATTAAATGGGTATATAAGTTGCAATTTTGTCAGTTTTATCTTTTAACCATAATATGGGGGTTTGAGTATTCACACTGATTAATGTGTGGATGTAAGAAAGGCAAATAAAAACTGTCCTGTTGTTTGCACAGTAATACCTGATGGAAAAGTTAGAATTCACATCTTTTTTTGCCCAGTTACCAACTCTGTGGATGGTGTGTGATTGGTTGGGGGTAGAATATCAATCTTGTTTCTCTGAAAGGGGTCACAACAGAAGTATTTGAGAGGCCTTGGGTTTTGTACGATGGTTGTAGAGCCTCAGCTGGTGTTTGATGCGTTTGCTGCTGGAAGTGCTTCATAATAAAATATTCTTATATGAGTGATCCGTTAAGTTTCTCTCTTTTGTTAGTCGTGTTCACCCCTGAGGAGCTTACTCTAATTTGGTGCTCCAGAGCTCATTAAGGTTGTAGAGTTATCGGTCAGCCTCCTCCGCTGGACCATCAGGTTGATGAGATGATGTCCCGAGGTCTAATTAAAGTGTATGAGGAGGTCTGTGGTGTTAGGACACTGAAGGCCTGTCTGTGGGGACATCAGTCATCAGTGTTATTACCACGTATTGAACAGTCATCATCTCCGTCCATTTAATTAACTCATCCATTATAAATGAGGACTCTAAAGACCTGGGGGGGGTGTCTCTTTTTGACTGATTGATTTGTTAAAGACAGAGAACTGGAGTCAGAGCTGAGACCATCAGTCAGTGAAATCAACCAGCAGAACGTTATTCTGAGCTAATTGTCCTGGTTAATAGGTTGTTTTAAAGCCTGTTTAATTAGTTCATTAATCTGATGATTTAGATCTGTTTAGAGAGGAGCTTTGGTCATAAATATGGCAAAGCTTAGCAGATGTTTTAAAGAGAAATCCAGACCCATCAGACAGGAGTGGCACCAGGTGTGGTCTTGTTGTTCATCAGTCTTCTTCATACTTTGCTTGAATTACTGTTTCCTTTGTATCATCTCCAAACAGCTCTGACCTTCCTTTGACCTTTGGTATCAGCAAGACATTTTGACCCAGAGAACTGCTGCTCACTGGATATTCCCTCTTTTACAGACCATCCTCTATAAACCTTAGATCAGGGATGTCCAAACTTTTTTCACCAAGGGCCAAATCCACAAGTCTTCAGGAAGACGGGGCCACATTTACATGCCTGCTTTTAATGTTTGTAGGTTAAAGAAACCAACCCAATTATGCTTTATAAATTAATATTCTTAAATAAATAATTAGCAAGCTGTGAAGCTATCCCTTCATGGCTTGACATGGCAATTAGTCAATCTTTTATTGACTCTGTAGCTTAAAGGGAGTAAGCTAACGGCTGATCTAAGCATTCAGTCACAATTCAGGAGCAATCAGAACTTGAGATGAAGCAGGTAGAGAAACAAATAAGTGTGCCTCAGCTGCAGGCCAATTTAAAGTGGTATGAGGGCCCCAGTTGGCCCCGGACCTCCTCACTGTGATTAAAGCCACGTAGGAGCTGGCAGCTCTATCGCCTCTATTTCCTCTTTTTGTTGTTGTGAGGAGGCCACGGTTGTTTCTCTCTTCTTCACCATGCAGACCCTGCTTACCTTAGAGAGGTACTGACACAGTCCATAGTTTAATGAAACAAAGGGTGGCATCCAATCCATGCAGGACAGAGCCAAGTTGAACAGATAATAAAAGATAAATAAAAGTTGAAACACAGATACTTCATTTTGTGTGTTAACATTTTACTCTATTCTGAATCACTTTATAAAGTGTCACTGCAAAAACTCAGATCTCAGCAAGTGTGTTTGTCTGTTTTCAAGTCAAAAATATCTAAAACTCTTAATCTAAGCCACATTCACTGAACCAGTCCAGATAAATATCTTACTTTAAGGAATAAAAGGCAAAAATAAAGTATTGAACTGCTTGTAATGAAGAGAAAATATCTGCCATTGAAACAAGGAAAGTTCGTCTCAGTGAGGGTCTTAAATTAAGGTTTAACATCTGCTCAAGTTAAGTTTGTCTTGTCTTATTGGCAGATTATTTTACTTTTTATTACAAACAACTCAGGCCTTATTTTTTAGTTTGTATTTATTCAAATCCAATATCAATCCAGACATGTAAGAAAATTGTGGATTAGAAAAAGGCTCGTGAAAGTTTTTGGTCTTAAAATTTGGACAGATACTCTCACTTAGATCCGAGTTCCTTCAGTGTAAATGCATCTGAGAAAAAAGGTCTTAAAAAGATCTTTAAAAGCCAGTAGAAAGCAGTTTCTTTTCCTTCATGACCTTAAAATGGTTTTAATTCTGGATTTGTTTTGTTAGAAACAGCATTGCTGTCTGTGTTTGAGTTTGGATCTAAATTTTATAATCATTGTATTTGTCAATAAGCTGCAGGATTTTGTCCCTTTAGCAGTGAAAAATCTTTGCTGCCAAAGTTTCCCATTCCTTTTCTAGAGGCATTTTTTGACACATTGGGCTGAAAGCACCTCATTTGAAGCTCGATGGTGTTGTGACTCTTCAGAAGAGCCCTCCTGGTTCACTCAGTGGGCTACTTGCAAAACACTCTGGGATCTGGGAGCCCACTTTACTATCTTTTCTCTTAGTTTGTAAAACTGGTTCTTCTTATTCAATGACTGATGTTTAAGCATGTTTGGTTTTATTTTAAGCAACCTCATCCTTAAAATCAAATATGACTGAATTACAAGCATCCAAACTGCTCACATTTGAGCTCAACAGATGTCAAAGTTGCTCTGAAAGCTCATTTTGGAGACTTCCCAAGAAAACTGAAAACAAGATATTTGGGACCTTTGAGCTTTAAGGTCGTGGTCCAAAAACAGTCCCGCTCTGTCAGGATCATTCTTCTATCTCTGGTTTTCACTGCACTGAATTTTCTCTCTTTCATTAAATAAGAGGGTCTAATAGCTGTCTTAAATGTGAAAAATGAATTCTCTACACTGAGTTTAATCTCACATAACGCCGCCTCGTCTCTTTGACTGATGTCACTTTTCCGCAGGAGGCGCTCGGCTCTGATAGTTTCAGGGTTTTTAATGGAGCGGCCGCCCTCTGTGCCTGAATCCTTTAATGAGATGGAAGTGTAATAACGTCCCTTTAACAAGGCCAGTTAACGATGACATCCACTAAGCTCTGTTTGATTCTCACATAAAAACCCTCCATCAGAGACGCCCGACAGCCTGGACCGAACCCAGAGAGGAGGGAGAGGGAGTGCAGGGAAGGAGAGAGATGGACCTCTGCTGTCAGCTCAGATCACCATTATTATTAATATGAACTTATGAGGAACTCCATAACAACACACACAAGTTATAATCACCAGTTTATCCTCTGGTATGTGCAGAACAAGTCATCAGGATAAAAACTTTAATGACTTCCCAAGTGAACAACTAAATATTCTTCAAGTAACTTTATTGGCCCCCTTATTTTACCCCAGAACACAAGGTCAAGTCTTTTTAATCACATTTGTTATGCTTAAATTCACCTCTAAGTCACTGTCCGGGTCAGTCAGGTCACTTTGGTAATATTATGGTTCTGAAAGTGACCAGCACCGCCCTCGGCTTGGTCTGCCACCAGCTCGAGCATTTAAGGCTGCAGCCTCTCATCTGTTTGTATGCAGTATGTCAAAATGCAGAATCATTTCAAGAACTATCAGCCATTTCACTCCAACTTTAAGAAAGGCTCAAGGTTCCTCTAGTTAGGAATTAAAAGTAAAAGAAAATGACTTAATGACACTGATGAATATCAATCAACCAATCAAACTTTATTAGTACAGCACTTTTCATACAACATATGTAACACAAAGTGCTTTATAACAAACAGGAGAGAGTATGTGCAAAGCAAACTAAAATCACAATAATAAGAACAAACAAACCTGCATTCATTGAAATTAATGAATAAATAAAATAAGGACATAATAAAAAGGCTTTTGTGCCCAAGTCCCCCAGAGTGATTTGGGCAGTCTAGCTGGAGAATTATCAGCCAACCAGATCATGTTCTGTCTAATGAATTTTCTCTTACGCCATCAGGCAGACGTTATAATGTGCCCCAAAATAAAACTAATCACCACTCACAGTCCTTCATTCCCTCTGTTATGAAGCTCCTACAGACCACATCGGCTTTAAATGACTTTTACTTAGAAGATGTTATTTATTTCCTGTCTTATTTATTCTATGTAATTATTTTATTACTGTTTTTATAGTTTTTATATTGTCTTGTTTTACCTCATTTGCCTTTATGCATGAATGTGTACTAGAAAGCTACAGATGAATTGCCCCCTGTGGTATAAATAAAGTTTCTGAACTGAACTGAACTAAATAAAGATTAATAATAAAAAGAAAAAACAAAGACCTTGGTTTAACAGAACTGTGTGTGTGAGCACGGGACTGTGGAACAGCCATCATGAATAGACATATACATATATATATTTATATACACACACACACACACATACATGTGTATATATATATATATATATGTACATATGTATATACACACACATATATATACACATATATGTAATATATGTGTAAGTATTCAAAAGCAACATTGAAAAGGTAGGTCTTTGAGTTGCTCTTAATAACTAAAAGCTGCCTGAGTCTTCGTTTAGACTTTTGGCACCACTTTAAAAACACCTGAAGACCTGAGGCTCTCACAGGCTCATATGATAAAAGCAAATCAGATTAATGGCCTTGACCCAGACCATTAGGAGATTTAAAAACTAATAAAGGAGCCTTAAAATCTATTCTCAGAGATACCGGAGGCCTCTGCAGAGACCTGAAATCCCTGGAGATGATGTCAGCCCTTTAGCTTTTCAGGGAGGAGGATCCACTCTGACTGTTTCTCTTTAGATGAGCCACAGAAGTTTCATGGCCGATGGTTATGCCACTGTTTGGCTAACTTTGTCATCGCCCTCCTGCAGAGCCCATGTGTCTGGACTGGGGGGAGTCCAGCCGGGGGGCGGTCTCGGTCGTGGAGGGGGACGCTGGTTGGCTCTCTTGTCCCCTCTTCTCTCATCCCACCGTCTACAACTACTCCTCCACCCAGAGCACCGGACACAACCTCTTCTGGTACCGCGTCCCCGAGGGCCACGACCTGGAGCATCCAATCACGTACAGGTACAGACAGCAGGAGTTTTGATCACTAGATTTATTCTAATCCACAATTTTCTTTCATGGCTGGATCAAGATCTTATTTGAATATATACAAACTAAACTAAGGCCTGAGTTGTTTGTAATTATAAGTAAAATAATCTGCCAATAAGACGACAAATTTAACTTGAGCAGATATTAAACCTTAATTTAAGACCCTCACTGAGTCAAACTTTCCTTGTTTCATTGGCTGATATTTTCTCTTCATTACAAGCAATTCAATGCCTCTTTTTTTGCCTTACATTCCTCAAAGTAAGATATTTACCTTGACTGGTAAGTGAATGAGGATTAGAAGAAGTGTTTTGGATATTTTTGACTTGAAAACAGACAAACACACTTGCCTACATCTGAGTTTTTGCAGTAAAAGCTTTTTGAAGGGAGTCCAGATGAAGAATCAGTGACAAGTGAGGCAAAATACACAAAATACAAGAAGTGAAGCTGCTGACAAGACAAATAGTCCTTAAATATAACACAAGGTGTCCTCTAATGTGCCTTAACAGTGGACAGAAGCTGTTAAGTTGCCCTTGTAGTTGTCAAAATAGGAGAAAATATCCCCTAAGGTAACTTTTGAATGTGACAGTTATGCTAACCCATGTCCTCTCTGCAGCTAAACACTCATAGAGTTTAAAAAGTGGAGCAAAGGTGCAGCTGGTGGTGTTTCTGGGTCACTGACACAGATTGAAACAGTGAGAGGATCTGACGTAGAGTAACGATCTCCTTCACTCAGGATGTGTGTTAGTTTGGGAAACGAGCAGCTTGATCAGTGTCTCTGACCACGTCTTGGTTTGTTTTAGTGCTGTTTTGATTGAATCTTGTCTGATTTATACTCCATCGTGGTCTCCCTGCAGCTCCAGACTCAGCAAAGACCGAGACAGACTGTGGCTGCACCCGGCCTACATGAACGACACCGGGCTCTACATCTGTATGCTGCGGTAAGAGACATGTTAATATTGTTGACAGATTATTTTCATCATAGTTTTCATCAACAACCTTTTTTCCCCTGACGAAAACCAGACAGTAACTAATAAAAACAAGTGCACATGGACAGAAACTCAAACTAAATTAACTGACATTTTCATCAACAAATAAAAACTAGACTAAAATGTTTGACAGAGACTTAATCCAATCAGACCTAATTTGGTCATGTAGTAAGCAGAGACAGGTTAGGAATATATCCAATCACAGCTACTTTGGTTGTGTGGAAAGGTTGGATGAGTTAAGAGGGACATCCAATCACAGCTGCCTTAGCTTGGTGGTGGTGGAATAAGTTGTGGAGCGATCCAATCAGAGCTCCTCTCTCTTTACTAGCATTCAGTAAAGGGTTATTAGATGTTTGATTTTATCCAAGTGTAAAACATGACTTCAGAAATTCAAGGAAACATAAAAACTCCTTACCCTTTACACTTCATATGTTAGTCAACTAAATTTACAGATTTCATCAACTAAAACTAGACTAAAATTAAATCAATTTAGATGACTAAATTATGACTAAAACTAAAAGATATTTTAGGCAAAAGACTTAAAATAAAAAAAATGAAAAAGTGTTGTCAAAATGAACTCTGTGACAGGGACAATAACACATGATGACACATTTACACTGACAAAGGAGTTAAAAATAATCCATAAACTGTGACTTTTATATTTAACTGTTTGTCAACCTGAAATGAAACTTCTGTTGATTAAGTCAAACACTAACACTCATCGATTCAGCCATATTTCCTCTGCCTCCACACTGCCCCCTATAGTTCATGTGTGCACTGCAACCTCTCTTAAAGGGATACACCAACATTTTTTTTCTTTTTGTATCTAACCTCACTCCCAAGTCCATGACAAGCAGATAGACTCCATTCTTTAGACTGTGCCTGCGGTAACAAGGAAGAGACAGGCAAAGCTCGCCCACCGCTGATTAGCTTAGCTCAGACACTGGGAGTCAGTGGGTATTGTTAGCCTGCCTCTGCCTACAGTCATCAGATAATCTCTTCAGCAACTCTAACACTCCATGCAAACTGCCTGCAAATTTAAGAATGGCTCTCAAATGAATGGCTCACTCTCAACTGTAAATCGGGTCTCATCGTTCACTTAAAAGAGCTGTTCAAAAGGCTTGACTCGTACGCTAACGTCACATCCCTACCACAAACCACTGTGGAAGCAGGTAGACAAAACAAAACCTCTGTTTACAATGATAGTAGAAGTAAACGCAACATACACGGTAAAAAAACAAGGCACATCAAGCAGGAATGCTTATTGTATATCTCATGACTGTAGGCAGAGGCAGGCTAACAAGACCCATTGACTCCCAGTGTTTGAGCTAAGCTAACTAGCGGTGGGCAAGCTTTGCCCGTCCCTTGCTTGTTACTGCATCAAGAGTCGAAAGAATAGTGTCTATCAGCTTGTCATGGACTCAGAAGTGAGGCAAGACATGAAAAGAAAGACAGTTGGCGTATCCCTTTAGATGTTGAGGACGTACGCAGCTGATAAGCCGGGCAGTTGCTCGGCCTGAGTGATGTAGTAAATTGTCTGTGTTGCAGTATTTTTCTTGTCTGTGAAATATGTTTTTAAGGGGACTTTCTAGGCTCAAACTGATTTTTTAGAACAAAACAACTTAACAAATAAACTTGTGGCTTGCAATTGCATCACTTGTTCCCCATGTTGTTAAATATTTCTGACAAAATTATTCTCTATGAACAGCCCCTGTTTTTAACCCTTTAAGGTCACAATGTGTCCTGATCCTCTGTGTTTGTCACTGTAAACCATGAATGTCTGTTTGTAAGATATTTGATAAAAAGACACTTATGAGTATTTTATGGTTCAAAGCAGGTGAGGGATAGAAATACATATCTAAAAGTCTCCGTTTAAAACGATGTCCACGTGCATATCTGCAGCTCCTTACTACCATGTAATTGTGTAGTGAAGTAGTGAAGGTGATTGACAGAACGATCGTCCAATCAGATGCTTGGTATGCTTCTGAAAGGCTCTGCCCTCCCTAAACTCTTTCTATGGGCTCTTTCCCAGATGGACTAGTGAGATATACCGAACAGTCCGTCTGGTGTGTCAGGCTAGATGAATGAACAAACGTAATAAAGTTTTAAAAAAAGAAGACAAAGTGATTTCTGAAATGATGGGGGCACTACTGTGTCACACTTGATCAAACCTCACAGAAATGAAGGAAAATGATTTATCCTTAGAGCTGGAGCCCTTATTTCAGAGCAAACGTGCCCAGCTCTGCAGAAAGACTCTGGCAGACCTTCTCACTTCATGGCTCCTCCATTGAAGACACAGCTCAGACTCTTCTGGCTCAAAGCTCCAAATATTCCCCCTCCAGTAAATCAGGCTGAGGTTGGCGTTATCTGATCTCATTAAAGAAACGATCAGACTTTAAAAATAGACCCTGATGTCACGAAAGGCCCTCCTGGTCCTGGTCCTCGCTCAGATAAAACCGCTCTCTGTTTCTGCTGCTCGCTGCGGTTCGATTCCTCCGTCTCTGCACTTAATCAGCCAAAGTGGCTCAGAGAGCGCCTTAAAGATCCGCCGCTGCTCTGCTCACAGAAACGGAGATTCAGGAGGTCGGATCTGACCCGTCAGCTGGACGCCGTCCAGACCGGCATGTGATACTCGCCAGCGGGATCAGAGATCACGGAGCGCCGATTTTAATCACTGAAGGGAAAAATCAGTGCAGGGTGTCGATCTGCGCTGCCTGAGCGTCACACCGGATCACTTTAATTTACTCCAGGATGGAGGAGCAGCAGAGCCTCACATGAATATTACTCCCCTGAAACTTCTTTCATTTTTTTAAACTTATCTTTTATTCAAAAATTACAAACCACATAAAACATTAACATGACATTTTCATATATTTTTCTCTTCCAAAAGTCCTTCTTTTAAAAATGTTCATTTCTTTCTTGTCTTATATCCCAGCTGCAAAAATTATAGACCTCTCTCATACAAACAAGGTGCACATACAAGTCATCATAAACCAACACAGGTATAATAAAAATAAAACACAATGCAAAGCCATTTATCAAAAATAATCCAGACAACAACAAAACAAATAAATAAAAATAATAAGAGAACAAAATGAACATGAAATTAGTTTCAACAATAACAGTAATAATAATATTAAAAAAAGAAATGAATAATTGAAAAATTAATAAATAAGTAAAATAATAAATAACAGTGTAAAAAAGCTACTCAGTCTAAGTCATGCTTTTAGTATGCATACTTACATTGTGTTATTGCATTAGCGGTGGCATTACTGGCTGCTATCTCTTTAGAAAGAGAAAATGTTAATTTTCCCATTTCTTTTGACCCTAATACCTTCTAAATCCAAGCATTTTCCTGTAATACACTTGATTGCTGCCGCCAACAAGATTAGAGGTAAATACTTCTTTTCCAGCCAAAGCATATGGGCGTGCTGTCTCACTGTTTTGGTGTAGCAGCTGTAAGTTTGAGGCTGTGCAGGATGAATGAAGGAAAAGATGAATCCTGAAAGTTTGATGCATTCAAACGTTAAAAAGACTGTAACAGCCAAACAGGAAAGGAAATAATCCTGAAATCTATCAGCACAAAGCAGTCTTTATTCAAATTTAGGGAGATGGAGGATTTCTCATGTACTTAGAATTAAAAATATAAGGGTGCTGGTTTTGTGGAGTGGTCAGCAACCAGGCACGTCCCACATACACGCCTCTGCAGGCCCGGGTTCGAATGCAGCCTGAGGCCAGTTTGCAGTGTCCTCCCCTGTCCCCTTCACAAGCCTGTCCACTCTCTCTCTCTCAAAAAAATGCCCAAAAAACAAAACTAAAAAAAAGAATTGAAAATATAAAATCTTCCATTGTGGTATACTCAAACATTTCCCCTCTGGGTGTCAGGTGAAGTGTGTGGAGGACGATGTCTTCAATTAAGGGTTCGACCTGAGATCTCGATGCTACATCCCTAACTGCCCTCCACCACCAGGTTTTAATTGTCCACCCTATCGTATCCTGTGACGGCTGAAAAGTCTATTTGTTTATCTATATGTGTACCAAGGGTTGTTTCAGAGATGACTGTATGATTGTACTTTTAAGTGTTAATTTCTTGTTTTCTGAAGATGTTGACTTTTTGTACTTGAAGTGTAGGCCTTTTGTTTTTTTAGGCTGGGACCTCTTTAATTTAAGAAAAAAGAAGAGAAAAATATTTAGTCAATGCTCTGTATGCACTTGTTTCTTCCTAAAAAGATCCACCTTTTATTTATCATTTCCTGAAGACGTTGGCTTTAAGTGTATGCTTTCAGTTCTTCAGGCTGGGACCTCTTTAATTTAAGAGAAAAAAATGTTTTTCAGCTCTGTTTGCACTTTTTTTTTCATTCATTTTATTTTGAAGTTTTTGTTCTCTTTAATCTGAAAATAAGACCTTAAATTTATTTGCCTGGGACTACTTTTAGTTATGGTAAAAGAGCTGACTGTGCACTCAGTAAAACATATCCTGCATTGAAAGTTGACAATAAATATTGTTGAAACCATGAGTGTGGACATAGGGGAAGGCTGAAAGACACAAACTAGACTTTGGTTTGGACCTTTTATTTGGAGGAAATTTTAATAACTGGACCTCAGTAAGTTTTAATTGAATACCCCTGGAGTAAAGTCTCCACCCACGATTGTATCATTAAACAGAAACAAGACCAAGAAATTACTGGGCATAAAAACTGGGATATTGTATATGACACTTTTCCAGGTTTATTTTGAAATGGCTGCACAGGAAGTGGTTCTAAATGCTATAGCATAACTCTTAAAATTTAGGACTCCCCATGTGTTTGGTGTAACTATAGCAATAGTACAGCCAAATTTTGATGGTCCCCCCTAATTAAGTGTTACCCCTTGTGCACCGTCATTCAGAAAAGTCTGTCTCCACCTCTGCTGTCACACTGATGCAGTCAGAAACTGTTGTTGTAGGTAAAAGTTCCTCAGATGTGGTCTTAGGCAGACTGAAGACCAGCACAGGGGACTTTTCTGACTTTCTCACAGATGATGATGAAGGAGAAAACAGAGACCAAGACCTCTCCTGTAACATCTTTAATTCTCTGTGACCTGCATCAGTCAGCTCTGACTGGACTTTCTCTCTCTGAGGTCTAGTTTCACGTTTTCCTCACCAGAGACCACATCCTGCGACTGTTTGTGAGACTGTTTGACACTTTGAGCTGAACATGACATTTATGATCTGTGGTTTGGTCTGTGTGCGTGTCGATGTCCCAGATCAGCAGTCTAGATGCTTGTCTCTGTCACGAAACATGTCAGAGATGTTAAAGGGGTAGTTCACTGTTTTTGTATCAGTGAAGTAGCTGAAGGGCTCCAGCACCTTTAAGATTGAGCCCAGATGACTATTAAGGTCCTCTGCTGTTGGCGGGTACAGTTATTCTAGAAAGTAGTCCTTGAAACTATGTTGAATCAGATGTAGGATTGGGTGAAAAATTTCAGAGTGCTATATTTCTCCTTTAGAAACTACTTCAGCCTATTTCAATTATTAACTATATATTTCTGCATATCCCTTCAGAGGCCAGTTTGTTTCCATATCTCCTCTAAAATAATTTCCCTAAAACACATTTCAAAGAGCATTTGATCAGTATTGGATCAGTGAATGGCTACAACATTGATTTTGTTGTTTTTGGTTTTGGTTTTTTTTGGCAGTTTCAGTTTAAAACTAAAACTCCCTCTTATGGTCATTGGGACAAAGAATGCCAGCAGCCTATAATCAGCTGTAAGGATATTAGATTTTATATTTTTTCTACTTGAAACATGCCACTTCAGCTGAAAATATACATACCAAAGGCCAGTATTTTTACAAAACCCTTTTATTTAATCAAAAAAACTCAAAATAGTTTCCCAAAACTACGTTTCAGTGAGTATTTGATTATTTCTATTATTAGGCAGGAAGATGGGTCAATAATTTGCTGCAATAGTGATTTTGATGCAAAATTTAAAGTTTGTTGTCCGAAATGAATTCTTAACATAAAAGACTGCATTAGTTTACATTGGGATAAATGTAGTATCAAAAATGGCATTGCAATGGTTTTCAATGGGACATTTTTTGTCATTAAGAGCAAATGTGTTGGTTTTTGTGTTGCTTAGACATTTTAGGCTAATTTAAGAAACTGAGACAACAATTCTAAAATGTTTAAAAACCTAATATAATCTGGTTAATTTGATCTTTATTCAATCAACTCAGCCATAATAGCTTAAAATTAAAAAGCTAAATGGTAGGGCTGTAATGTGTTAGTCGACTGGTCAACTCATTGGTCGGTAAGTGCTGGGGCGACCAGAACTCTGATTGGTCGACCAATCGTATTTTCTTTTCCGCTTCAATTTATTTTTTCCCACAGTGATTTACAGTCATCGGGAGGACCGTTCCAAGTGCTAATGGGGGTGGTTTCAGACCACCTCGGTTTCACAGGTAACTTGCCTGTCTCAGAACACCCCCTTCTTTTCAACACTTTGGATTCGCCAACCATCTGGAGACCTGGCTGGAGACAGGAGGATTGAAGAGCGTCTACGTTAGCCTATTCAACGTCCGGTGGTTTGCTGAGTATTTATTTTTATTTTGAGCATCCTCCTCTCCGCTGCGCTCTGCCGAGCCGTCCCCACGCAGGAGGGTTTCCCGACAGAGTCGGACTAACCCCCCCCCCCTCCCGGCCAAGACTTGTCAGCCCAGCTGCGCCATGTCGGACCCCCCCCCAGATTAGTCCATTTTTGGTCAACAATTTCAGTGTGTCAGTCGCCCAACAAATTCTTTGGTTGATTACAGCCCAACTAAATGGCATAAAATATCCTTACGACCACTGAAGGGTTCACATCAACATCATAGTTAGACCAAGTTTGTTGATTAAAGCACCTCCTCCTCTCTTATCATGTTTTTAGACTTCGTCTTATTTTTCTTTCCTGCAGCAACAAGTCATCCTGCAGTAAAATCGCCATGCGCCTCACCGTCCTACAGCGTGACGAGGTGGTCGGTCCCAACGGCTGCCCGCCTCCGGTTGTGGGACCTGTGCATCAGGAGGTCATTCCTTTGCAGGAGGGGAAGATGCTGCAATGTCCCGACCTGCAGGACGCCACCAAGATGGCCGACAGCGTGCCGACTGTCAGCTGGTACCGCAAGAAAACAGAGAGCTTGGTAACATGATGAGAATCAGTGCTAACGGTCACTGATCACCTACAAGCTGCTCCTCTGGTCTTTGAAGTTCAAAGTCCAGAATATTGTACAGTCATGTGTCTAAAAACTCCCTCTGGTTCTGTTGTAGGGCTGTGTGGAGAACCTGTTCTGGAGCACACACCGTGAGCAGAGAGGTACGGGCTTGATGTTCTACCTCATGCTGGCCCAGTACGAAGGTATGTACTACTGCACGGTCCACTACCAGAGGAAGGGGAAGAGCCTGAGCTTCAGCCGGAGCATCAATGTCACTGCCGTCCGTGAGTGCAGCTCCTGCTAAAACTGCTGCTGCTGCTTTAGACATTAAAACGATAACACCTGTGCTTCTGTTTGCTCGCAGAACCATCCAGCGTGTCCAAAGTTCCCGTCCTTATTCACCCAGCGGAGGACCAGATCTACACCGTCAAACGAGGTGGGAACCAAAAAAACAACAGAAAACAGCTCCTGCGTCAGCACCCCTTTAGCTGAAGCACCGTGAATTAGTTTATATTTAAAACTGGAGCCTTGGAGATTATCGTACGCCTGGAAACAAGAGTTTTGATGTGCAGCGCAGGTGTCTTTCCTATTTTCCAACCAGCTGAGGTCAAATTTATGGTGCAATGGGTTGCTTATGATCTCAAGAAAGTTCTCCTGGACTTCTGTCAAACTTTGCACATTTGTTTCCTCCCTCTGACAGATGACCTGATTAAATTTTGAAGGTCTTAGTTTAAGGTAGGGGTGGGCAACTTTAACTGCAAAAAGGCCACATAAAACTTTTTCCCAGCTTGAGGGGCGTATTGCTACAAACTTTTGGATGCTCTCAAAGGGGAAAAATAATGTTTGATATGCAAAATATGCAAATATAAAGTAGTCATAAAACAATATTCAAACATTATAATACAAAAACAAGTTATTATGCATAGTCAAATTCAAGCTAGTGTAGCCAATGTACATGGAATTAAAACCAATTCACCTTCTTTTTAAATCAATGAAACACTGAGTTTTTCTGAATTTTATAGCACAAATATATATATATATATATTTAATAAATCTTTTTATTAACATTTTGGCAGTTTACAAGGTTATATAGACTAAAAAGGGAGTCCATATCTTATGAAATTTCTTCAAGGAGCCTCTCAGTGTAAATTTTATCTTTTCTAATTTAATGTACGTCTTTAATCCATCAGCTATGCGAGGGTGGGGGCGGGTGCTGCCATTTAAGAAGAATTAGTAGAGCAAGTCGAGTCGTGAATGCAATAAAATCATACATGCTATCACTAAAAGCCGTGAGTGGATTCGGATAAATAGAGAGACCGGAAATCTCACTGAAAGACTTAAAAATTTCCCTCTAAAATGTTTCTAGAGCTGGGCAGAGCCAAAACATGTGAGCGAGAAGGGATGGAGAATGATTGCATCTGTTACAAGCAGGATCAAAATTTGGAAAAATCCTGACCAACCTGGAGTTGGTAATATGGAGTCTTTAAACTGAATAAGCCCGAGTCAAGCACAGGGCGAGGAGGCATGAACTTGGTCAATCATCCCATCCCATTCAACCTCTGAGAAGCACAAGTTTAAATCCTGCTCCCAAGCTCAGGAAACAAATATTTAACTGCTGCTGTTCTCTAAATAATAATAATACTTGATATAGTGTTTCATTGCTTTATGAAAGGGATCTAGAGAAACTATTTCAGCAAACTAAGTTCTTCAGTAACTTACAAAAACTAATAAAAATAGCATTCTTGATTATATAGACTATTTTCTTCATATTTACAATTGTTGGCTTTTGGAAATGACTGGCGGGCCGCATTTAGTGAGGTGTAGGGCCACATGTGGCCCCCGGGATGCCAGTTTCCCACCCCTGGTTTAAGGGTTAACAGGCAAAGCTGTCTGAGATTGTTAAATGTCCTTTTTGACTCGAGGACAGACGTCCTTAGGCATCGTGATCTCCTCCTGCTTGTGGACTCGATATGTGACGAATTCTTTGAGGGATTTCTGTCAAACTTTACAAAATGTCCCCCTAGATTTGTTTTGTTTTTACCTTTATTTAACCAGGAAGTCCCACTGAGATTAAAGTCTCTTTTACAAGAGAGACCTGGTCAAGGCAGCAGCCAATACAACGGGGTGGGCAACTTGAGACCCGGGGCCCACATACAGCCCTTAGCCTCTCCCAATGGGGCCCATCAGTCATTTCCTAAAAAAACAAAAATAAATTAGGAATATGAAGACAACACAACAACAACTGCTAAATATGATTCATTATGAGTAACCAGCACACTACATAAAGCACTAACCTTAGACTGCTGGTACATGATTTGTTTTTTACAAGTCATTAAAGAACTTACTCTGCTATGATTGTGTTTCTATGTATATTTTTAAGGCATTAAAATGTATTTATTTATATAAGTAACTATATAAATAAATATATTATATAATGATAATAATCATGGTCTTTCTTGCAACTGCCTAGCAAATAAAGACACAGCAGAGGTCTGTCTACTAAGTATTATTTCACTGTAAAACTGTAATTGTATTGATCGTAGGTCGGATGTCAAGAGGATCGGCCCTGCACCTCACTGGATGTGGCCCACCAGTTATTTAGAAAAACAAAAACTTTTATAAGGCATTAAAATGTGATATATATCATTAGTAAAAACTGTATTTGGAAACAATGGTAAAGATGGTATATTTCTGCTTTGCAAACTGGTAAACATCCATTCATTTATTGAATTAAAAACAAGCTTAAATTGGTTTTAGTCAATGTGTGATGCCCATTTAATCATGAATATTTAACTGTGCTTGAGTTAAAATATATCAATGTCTGTATTATCCTTTTTTGATTCTTGTTATTGACTGTTTTTTGTTTATTTATATATTTTCTTCCTCATTGAGAGCACCTGGCAGTATGTAACAGTGCTCCCCTTCGGCACTGATAAAAATATATGCTGTCCTCTTGGTAATTAAAGTTGCCCACCCCTGATTAAGAGACTAATGCACACCAGAGCAGCTAAAGATAAAGTAAAAGAAATGATTAACTCAGTCAAATCCAAAGTGCTTTAAAAACGAAGATATTAAGACTCTTCGAGCTTTAAGATGCAAAAATAAGACAACAAAATAAAACATGGTAGAGTTTTAAGTTTAAATGAGTCATTTGAGGTGAAAATCAAATATTTATGTTTATGTTCACGAGGCTGCAGACTCATCGAACAGTGAGGATGACGGTTGAAGGTTGTTGATGAAGGATGTGGTCGTCATGGTGATGAAGTGGCAAAGCAGATCCAGCCGCTGCGGTAATTTGTTATTGATCAGGAACGATCGCTGATTTAGAGAAGACGTGGTTATGCTTATGTACTGTATCACAGCCAAGATAATGCAACATGATAAATAATGAGACAAAATATGGAAATAAGTAAAAAAAATGGATTTTTTTTAGCTTTTACATAATTCATTGATTTAATCGTGAAGACAGCTGAAGATTTCTCAGAGGGATCAGACTTCTGTTTGGGCTCCAAAAAACACCTGAAGGGTCAGAGGATGTTTGGAAAATGACCAAGAAAGAATACATATTCTTCTGATTTTCCCAAAACAAAAATGACAGACATATCCATAAAGGCTCAGCTTTCCCCTCTTTGAGCAGTTCCTCTGAGGCTGCTGTTTGACCGATTCTCTTGTCAGATATTCTCCAACACTTCCTGTTTTTCTGTTGTTAAAGCTCAGATATAAAACCTTTAACTGTCTTTTTAATGTCCGTCCCGCTCTGTCCGTCCTCCCACATCCTCCAGACAGTTTATAGTGTTTCCCATGTAGAGTACACTGCTCTGTTTCTATCGATCTGTTCATTGATTTTATTTCCCTGCTCTCTGTTTAGAGGGACTCTGAGGAGCTCGAGCTCCTGATCCATCCTTACAGAGTAATCTCAGTTCTTACGGACAGACGAGGATTGGTGAGATTTTAAAGGACTGAATGAGCAGAAAACTCACAGGAACTGAGGGGAGAGATAAATATAGCCTCCTGCTTTAAGGCCTCTAAATTAGGATGTAATGCCATGTGTTTAAAATGACAAAAGTCCCAGTAAGTAAATAAATAAAATTAAGTAAAGGCAGCAAATCTAGTTCACACATAGGCGAGTATGGACCTGAGGTTCTCCTCCTCTGCCTAAAAAACAACCCTATAATAACCCTTTAATAACTTACCAATGCTCTAAAGTCTCTGTCAGGGGTCCGACGAAGGATGCAACAGTTCTCAGGAACATATCGAACACTTTGGTGCGACGCCATTTGCAGCTTATTACGTGCGTGTGATTTGCTGTAATTTCAGTTTTGAGTACAAACAGCTTTCTTTTAACCCGACACCAGACAGACTTCCTGTGCAGAATGTATCTCATCAGTCCGTCAGTGAAAGGGCCCATAGAAAGTGTTTGGGGAGGGGTGATTGGATGATCGTTCTGACAATCACATTCATTACGATAAATAGAATAGAATAGAATAGAACGGCCTTTATTGTCATTATACAATGAGTTTGGAGAGCTTCTCCTTTTTCAGTGCAAACAGATAGTTAAGTAAAAAACAGAAGTAAAGTAAAACATAGTTATAAGTAAAGCATAAGTACAAAACATATAGAAGATAAATCCTACAGGACAGTGCCATTGAAAAATCTCTCTATACACATACAGGATGAGAAAAAAAGATAAATATTGAGAATATAAAATCAAGAGTTTGGCTTCAGCTGGCTCTATTGTAATACGCCTGGTCTATGCATGAGGTAACAATGAACTGGCACTATAGAAATAAAGATTGGTGATTGATTGATTATGGGCCAATCAGATAATGCGGTAGGCTGGACCTTCTGCTGCAGTGATGTCCCAGAGAGCCACAAGTCAATATGCACTTAAAGGAGTATTTCAGTGTTTTTGAAGTTGGGGTGTATCAGGTACTCAACATTAGTCGATGAAATGGCTGAAAGGGCTTCCAGCAGCTCTGTGTTATTTTGATACCAGTGCCACTGATGATTCGGCTCATTGATCCGATTCTTTATCGATTCCTGCTGATTTCACTGATGGACTGCTGAAGTGATATTCAGTGTCGTGCTGCAAAGATGAATTATTATTTAAGTCACTGGTGTTTCCATTCACTCAAATTATTAACCAAAAAGGCTAGTGATATAAGTTATTCGAGGACGTTGTTATCAATTCTCAACTGGAGTTGTTTTCTGATTCACATTCTGTTGGCAGGCACAGAGTTTTGCATTATTATAATTGGTTGTAATTTAATGCCTTAATTTTTTTTGAATTTGTATTTATTATGTCGTGTGCTGCTGACCTCTTGGCCAGGTCACCCTTGTAAATTAGATCCTGATCTCAATGGGAACTAAATAGTAAAAAAAAATAACAATAATAATAATAATAATTAAAAAAAATATATATATATATACATATATACATATACATACATACACACACATATATATATATATATATATATATATATATATAGATATATAGATATATATAGATATAGATAGATAGATAGATAGATAGATAGATAGAACAAGTCCAGATAAATATCTTACTACAACGAATAAAAAGCATTAAACAGCTTTTAATGGTAAGACAATATCTGCTAATGAAACAAGCAGAGTTTGACTCAGTTAGGGTCTAAATTCAGGTTTAAAATCTGCCCTGGAAAAAAAAAATCATATCAAGACACCCTTTAAGTCAAATTTGTCTCTTCTCATTGGCAGATTATTTAACTTATTACAAGCAATTCAGGCTTCATTTTTAGCTTTTATATCTTCAAATAAGAATAAGTCTAGTGAGGTATTTTTGACTTGAAATTGGACAAATACTCTCACCTACATCTGAGTTTTTGCAGTGTTGAAAGTCGATTATTTTCTCAAATTATACGACTAATATCTTTATCACTGCAGGCTCCTCTCACAGCTCCCTCTCTTTCATAAAGCTGCTCAGCGGTGATGGAGAGGCTGCTCCCTCTCTGCCAACAACTTCTTTAAATTGTTTTTTCCTCCGAGCCAGTCGGACCAGATTCAACATTCAGAGAGTTAATCGCCCGAGCAGAATTAGTAAAGGGTGTGGAAGAGAGACAGGCTGCATAAAATGGGGCGAGGCGTTAACGGCGTGTTCAGACACACAGCGGCGTGTTCAGAGACATACTACAGCGTGTTGAGACACTGCACACATGCACCCTACAGCCGTGCACACACACACACACACACACACACTCAGGCTCTGCTCCTGCTGATGGGGGTGGTCGATGCAGCTGTGATATCGCAGCACCATCATGGGTTCATTCTAAATAAGATGAATATTGATCAAACAGTAAAGCACACACGCCAGAGCACAGGCTGCCTGACTGTGTTTTGGACTTTAATTAACTCCACTGATGAATTTGGTTAATTAATAAAACACTTTTTACAGAGAGATGAAGGAGGGCTGGGCAGTTTATCAAGATTTTAGGATGTATTGATTTACTTTTAACCCTTACTTACCCGATCCCACCAGCAGGATCTAAATACCACTTATTTTTAAATGACTGGCATTTACAAACCATTTGTCCTATCCAGAAACAGAAAACACTGGAGTAATCGTTAGATTATCTAGTTTCTGAAGGTACCCGAATGTATCACAGGTGAAGTTGGCAACATATCGAAACAGCCGGGAGAAAACGGGCGAATTTCATGAGACTTCATCAACATCGCTTTAATTCTCATGTCTTCTTTGAAAATTTGCAGAAAATTAACTGTTTGCTCTGGCTAAATTCTGTAAAAAACAAAAAAATCTCTGCTTTGTACTGCGTTCAACAAGACCTGAATGTTGCACATACTTCCTGAATTTGCTGTTCAAAAAATCTTTGAATTTTCATCCCCAGTGACGTGCAGGCTCCAATTCCTGCTCAGAGCCGTTCAGCAGTAATAAGGGCTGAGCAGCGACACCTGCTGTCAGTGCCTTGAAGACCTGTTACAGGGCAAACTTTTCCCTGGAACTGTCGTTTTAACAGAGGAAAGAGTGCTTTGCAGAACATGATTTTCATGGAGATCACTTCAGAAGCCGCCATTGTTTTCAAACATGCAGCCACTTCCTGCTGTCGTCATGTCTGCAGCTCTGCCTCTTTGCCCTGCTTGGGTCGTTCAGCATTTAGCCCGTGAAGGAGGATTGGAGCTTATTAAGATGGATCTGTGTGATTTTACACAATGAACCAGGCAGGTCCATCTGCTCTGTGAGGTTACCACTTGACTGAGTGCAGGGTGAAAGAAAGCAAACCAAAGATGACTTCACTTCCTGTCTAAAGAAAGCTGCTTTTATTTTGAAGGGCAAAATCAGGAACTTCTTTAGTTAGTGATGTCAGTTAAACCACCAAGAAAAACGGATCGAACAGTGAGTTGATCTGAGGAACAATAAGAGGGGGTCTAACTGGAAAGATGGTAGTGACCCCCTGCTGTTTTCAGGTATTATGACAGTCCTTCTTTATCTCTTTACAGAGTAAGATATTTAGATCTCAAGCATGGATCCATGTTTATTATTTAATATTCTCCATGTCGTGGATCAGGGCACCTCTTAATCAGAGGTGTTGATGGTTCGGTCCTCCTTTATGAAATATCTACTCAGCTTTCTTAAAAATATCGGTGAACATCTTTTGCCACTGAGGAATAAAAAAGAATTTAATGTTGGTAATTTAAAAAACATTAGCCTGTCATGGAGGGATTACCTGACAAATGGTCCATGTAACAGCCCCGAGGTCTGAAGGACAGAGAAAGAGTTGAATAATAACACAAAGAAGGAAAAAACATTAAGCTACTGCCAGGCCGGAAAAATAAGAAGAGAAGGTTAAAAAGAGAGAGAGAGAGAGGGAGCTGATGGTCTAGAGGAACAACAGCGCCATGTTTAAAGCATGATGACTGTAGGCCTCCATGACCTTGACCTTTGATGCATGACCTCAAAAACTGCATCAGCGCATCCTGGGATTCTGGTGGTCAAAGTTTAAAGAAAATCCCTCGAAGACTTTCTGAGAGGTAGTGTTAACAAGACCATGACTTATACGAATGTATGGACTAAAGCAGGGGTGGGCAACTGCTGGCCTGGGGCCCAAATGCGGCCCACCAATCATTGCCCCCTCAAAAAAACAAATGGAAATATGAAGAAAGCATAACAACAACAACAACTGCTAAATATGAGTAACTAGTGCTACATTAGGCACAAATTAGGATAATTGATCAAATATTTCTACTAACAGTAGATTGCTGATACATGCTTTGTTTTTTACAAGTGATTAAAAAACTAACTTTGCTTTGATTGTATCTCGAGGTACCTTGAGGCATTAAAATATAATATATAGCATTTGTAAAAACTATACCTAAAAACAGTGGTGGGAATATATTTGTGCTTTAAAAACTGGTAAAGGTTCATTCTTTTATTGAATTAAAAGAAGCTTCAATTGGCTTTGGTTATGTGTCATGCTCCTTCAATTGTGATTTTTTTTACATGTGTTTGAGGTAAAATATAATCCTTTTTTGAAGATTTGTATTTTTTTGTTTGTTTATTTATATTTATTTTTTCCTCATCGATAGTATCCGACAATATGAAACAGTGTGGCCCTCAGGCACTGAAAAAACAATTATGTGGCCCTCTTGGTATCAGAGTTGCCCACCCCTGGACTAAAGGATGGACAGCCTGTAACCACAGTGCCTGTGGCCTTGGCTGCAGGCATAAAGGGTTGAAAATCAGCTGTAGAGACTAGATTTAACCAAAGTTACACACAGAATATCCACAAAAATAAATCATCCTCCAGTTGTGAACCACAGTGATGGTAACAGCTGGATTTTTGTGTCCAATACAGTCAGAAATGTTCTTTTTTTTTTTTTGGAAATATGTGGAGACATCATGATGAAATTATCTAATAAGAACAGACTTTTCTCCTGACAAAGCCAGAATGTCTGTATCAGTTATTAAACCAACGAAAAGGCTGAAATGTCCTTTTCCCTCAGACACGGAGGTGCGTCTGCTGTGCAGGGGTATTTTCCCATACCTGGAGTCAGCCTGGGACATTTGGTGGACAGTCGATGGAAAGACGTTGGACAAACTCCCCGACCATCAGAGGTTCTCCAAAATCAACAGGTGAACAAAGACTTAGCTTCTTTTTAAAAAACCTGCCATAACCTGGAGAGTCAAAAATACATTAGATTAGATCTTTTCCAGCTGTTTCACCACCGGAATTAAACCGCTTAGCCATCACGTAGCAACCCCCCTATAATATTTACTGACACTCCTTTGACCACGAGTCACAGCTTCAGCTCGCTTCCAAAGACGAGCAGGGCACTATTAAACACACTTTTTGCAGGATGAAATGGGTGTGACTGAGGTAACATAGAGTCTAACCAGTTTAGCACAAAGCCCAGCAATGTAACCATCAGGGTTAATTTTGTTGACTAATTATTTTCATCATAGTTTTTGTCAACAACCTTTTTTCCCCTGACAAAAACCAGACAGTAACTAATAAAAACAAGTGCACATGGGCAAAAACTCAAACTAAATTAACTGACATTTTCATCAACAAATAAAAACTAGACTAAAATGTTTGACAGAGACTTAATCCAATCAGACCTAATTTGGTCATGTAGAAAGTAGGGACAAGTTAGGAATATATCCAGTCACAGCTGCCTTAGCTTGTTGGTGGTGGGATAAGTTGTGGAGCGATCCAATCAGAGCTCCTCTCTTTATGAATTGATATATTCATGTAGAGCAGGTTCACTGTTTGTTGTCAGTTCTGGTATTGTAACTGAGATGCTCTGCCAGGTAGCCTAAATAAAGGTGACTGCATTTCACACAAAAGTTCAATTTGTTTCTGTTCATTTATACATTCAGACTTTACTAGCATTCAGTAAAGGGTTATTAGATGTTTGATTTTATCCAAGTGTAAAACATGACTTCAGAAATTCAAGGAAACATAAAAATGCCTTACCCTTTACACTTCATGTTTTAGTCGACTAAATTTACAGCAGATTTCATCGACTAAAATGTTGTGAAATTTCATCAACTAAAACTAGACTAAAATTAAACAGTTTAGATGACTAAATTATAACTAAAACTAAAAGATATTTTAGGCAAAAGACTATAACTAAAACTAAATTAAAATCTGCTATCAAAGTTAACACTGGTAACCGTTGACATGGATAGATGACTGACAGGGCAGGACGCCAACGCCGGCGCCATTTTCACTAAAACAGCCGAGCCTGGAGGCAGATGGGTGATTTCAGTCCTGGGAAACAAACAGAAGGTCAGAGATAAATCCTCGTGTGTGGTTACTCGATCTTTTATAACCAAGAGTGTATTTTTCTATTTCCTGTTTGTTTATAGCCGGGTGCATTACGACTTCGGGGACAGGACAGAGCAGAGCATCCTAGTGATCAGGGACTTCCAGTCCGAGGACCTGAGGCGAGAGTTTAACTGCTCGGTGAAAAACGAGAGAGGCTTCAGCACCCGCAGAGCTCAGCTGGAGGAGGAAGGTGAGACAGCTGATCAGAGTCTGTCCTGAAACTGATCTCAGAGTTTGATCTGGATCAAGTCAGGCCGTGGTGGCTCATCTTTACTGTACTCGAGTGTGTGGTCTGTGTGTCCTGGACTCAGTGATACTCTCATGAGGATCAGGACAATAAATACTCACTATGATTTTTTACCTATGTGACGATGAAGAGGGTCTGAAATTTACTGCCTCATTGGAGACAGGCCTGGCATTATTGTGATTTGGGACAAATTTGCACTTTTTTCCAAAAATGGCAGATGGTGACTGTTTTTGTGATATCATCACATTTGGGCCAAATTTGGATTTTTAGCGTAAATGCCTAATTTTGTCTCAGTTTTTGCTCAAGGGCTGAGATCAGAATTTGATCAAAAATGTCCAGTTTTGACTCCTGTTTTACGACAGGGCTGGTGTCATTGTGTTTTGGGCCAAATTTAGTCGTTTATCAAAATTGCTGATTTTATTTCCAACTTGGCGACAGGGCTGGCTTCATTGCAATTGGGCCAAATTTAAAATAAAAATGGCTGCTTTTGGCTCTGTTTTTGTGACGGTCAGTATCACTGTGTTTTCGGTCTAATTTAGATATTTTCAGAAAAGTCAGATTTTGACTTTAATTTGTTGACTGGGTCAACTTCATTGGGATTTGGAGCTGTTGGAGCGAGATTGCTCACAATACCAGGAAATAAATGTTATTCCAGGATAAAGTGTTGTTTGACTTAGAGCGGAGCTATTTTGCAGATGTTCCTTTCCATATAAGGTAATCTTGACCTAACCTGATGAGGACAGAAAACTCTGCAGGACAAGTTGTTATAAAACTATTAAACAAATATCTCAAATTACAGCTCCAGGGCAGTAAACAGGACTGGAATGGGTGGGCTTGAGCCCGAGAAGCACCGTCGTCACTGAAGCACTATAAAAGTCACAACAGAAGCTGTGACGGGGGTCCGTCTGTTATGATTCGGTTTGAAGCTGTTCTCTCTCAATAAATTCTCCTGAGGCTGCAGATTGATTCTGTCCGTGTCTTCCTTTAAACATCCGGGAATTCTCAACGGAACAAATTTGGTCTTTTTAAAAAGGCTGATTTTGGCTGTTTTTGTGATAAGGCTGGCGTCACCACCTTTTGGGCCAAAATTGGTCCTTTCTCCAAAATGGCTAATGTTGGCTCTTTTTTTGTGTCAGTGCCGGTATTATTGAGTTTTTGGCCAAATTTGGACTTCTGTAAAAATGGGTGATTTTATTTCTGACTATTTTAGACTGGTGCTGTGATCGTCACTTCCTGGTGGTCTGAATTCAGGAAGGCAGCCGGAAGGGGTGGAGGCGCGGAATTTAAAAATTCGTTACTCTAATGGTTAAAAACAAAGTATTGCAGGCGAAAGAAGATCGAAGCTCAGCTAATGGTATAAAAAAGAACGGGCTGATCCCAAATCGGAGGAGAGACATTTCTCTGGGAGAAATGAGGAAGTCCGAGGAGCGGAGAGAGCTGCGGCGGGCAGGCACGGCCATGCAGTGAATGGGCCAGAGTGGGGGAATTCAGAGGAGTGGGTTAGTGAGGACAGTATGGATGTAAGTCAGGAAAAAGATAGAGCTAAACGAGGGAATAATTCTAGTGAGGAAGGTACACCCAAATATCGAAGAGTGGTGACTAACGCTGAGAGAGGCAGAGGAGAAGTGAGGAATGAGGAGAATGGACTGAAGGTAATACTTCGATTTACTGAGAGTGGTCTGCAGAATATGAACCCAATTAAATTAACAACAATACTGAAGAACCAGATTAGTGAAATTAAGATGGCCAAAGTTTTGAGAGATGGGAACTTGATGATCGTGTGCGGTAACATGGAACAGAGAGATCGAGCGTGCAGAATGAAGGAGGTAGGAAGACACAAAGTGACAAGTGTGAGTTGTGTGGAGAAAGGGAACAAATGGGTGAAGGGGGTGATCTGGGGAGTTCCAGTGGAGGTGTCAATGGATGAAATAAAAGCAAATCTGAGAGGAGGAATGCTGAGGGGAGCTCAAAGGCTTCAGACCTTTAGAGAATGGAGGAAAAGGGACAGTGAAAGCATTATGCTGGAATTTGAGGAAGAAGTTCTTCCTAGGAAAGTGGTGCTTGGCTTCCTAACCTACCCAGCAAGAGAGTATGTCCCAAAACCTCTTAGGTGCTACAACTGCCAGACATTCGGTCATACTGCCCAGTCATGTAAAGACAAAAGAAGGTGTGCGAGATGTGGAGAGGATCATGAGTATGGTAAATGTGGAAGAGACAAAGAGACAAAATGTTGTAACTGTGGAGGTAGTCACAGTGTAGCGTATGGAGGATGTGAGGTGATGAAAAGAGAGGTGGAGATTCAACAAACCAGAGTGCTAAATAAGGTTTCATATGCCGAAGCAGTGAAGACAGTAAATCAAAGGAGAGGGGGGAAACCACAAGAGTCCCAAGTTAAACAACAAGGAAGACAGCAAGACCAATCAAAAGATGGAAAAGTGTTGATTGATTTAAAGAAATTAGTCACGTTTATTGCAGGAGTCATTAATGCAACAATGGAAACTAAATCAAAAACAGAAAGAATACAAATAATAGTAAAAGCAGCTGCCAATCATCTGGAGATTAAGGAGTTAACATGGGAGGAGGTGCGAAATGATCTTTGTTCCCAGGCCAGCCAAGAATCAGCATCGGTTGGTTAGACCTAGATGGTTCTGTTATTACAGTGGAATGCTAGAAGCTTGATAGCAAATGAGCAAGAGTTTAAAAAATTCATTGAAACTATACCAAATACTCCCGATATTATTTGTGTACAAGAAACATGGTTGAAGCCACATCTAAGCTACAGAATCAATAATTACACATCAGTTAGGTTTGATAGAGAGGAGGGGGCAGGAGGAGGTTGTGCTACATTTATTAAGGAGGACCGTTTAGTGTTGTTGGGAAGGGAAAGGAGGATGAATATACTGCAATAGAAATGTGGACAAAATTAGGTCAGTTTACCATCATAAATTACTATAATCCATGCAAAAAAATAGAAATCAATAAGTTAAAGGGTATTCAAGAGCAAACTAAGGGTCACATTATTTGGTGTGGGGATTTTAATTCACATAGCACCTTGTGGGGGGGGGGAAAGACAGACTCAAATGGGGAGGTATTAGAACAGCTACTAGAGGAAAATAATTTGGTGTGTTTAAATGATGGAAGGGGAACAAGGATAGATGTAAATACAGGTAAAAGATCAGCACTAGATTTGACACTGGTTTCACGAGGTGTGGCAGGGATTTGTGATTGGGAGCTATGGGAAGAATCAACAGTTGGAAGCGACCACTTTCCAATTCTATGTTCACTTCATGTGGATAAAGAAAATAAAGAAGAGGACAGAGAAGCAAGATGGGTATTCAGTTAAGCAAAATGGGATCAGTTTGAGTACATATGTGATCAGGAAGGCAAGAAATTAGATTTGAGCCATGATATTGAAGATGTTGACCAAAAATATATAGAGGTTATATTAAAAGCAGTGATGATGTCAATTCCAAGAAGCAAAGGAAAAATGGAAAGGGCAGCAGTACCATGGTGGACAGAGGAGTGCAATAAAGCCATTAAGGAAAGAAACAAAGCATTTAAAAATCTTAAAAGAACCCATAATATGGAAAAGCTAATTGAATATAAAAAAGCTCAGGCACAAGCAAGGAAAATAATTAGACATGCAAAGAGGGAAAGCTGGAGAAATTTTTGTGATAAAATAGGCCGTACGACTCCCATTAGCAGTGTTTGGGGAATGATTAAAAAGATGAGGGGCATTAGGAAAGAATGGCAATATCCAGTATTAAAGGATGGTGAAGAAACAGCAGTGACAAACGAGGACAAAGCAGAACTATTAGTGAAAACATTTACTAAAATCCATAGCACTAATAATCTAACAGAAGATGGGAAAAGGGGGAGAGAAGAAACTAAAAAAGCATATCCTGGAATTTTAAGAAGAAGTGAATGCAGAGGTAGTGTGATGGATGCGCCTTTCACAATACAAGAAATGGAAAGAGCAATAGCAAGAACGGGATTAACAGCTCCGGGGAAAGATCAGATCTGTTATGAAATGTTAAAACACTTAGGAATTCAGATGGAAGATAAACTATTAGGTATGTATAATAAAATATGGGAAGAAGGTAGATTGCCAGTAAGTTGGAAAGAAGCAGTGATTGTCCCTATAGTTAAACCAGGGAAAGACCCTTCCAACCCGAATAATTATAGACCAATTGCCCTTACGTCACATATTTGCAAAGTCATGGAAAGGATGATTACAAATAGACTGACATTTTATATTGAAATCAAAGGTCTAGTCTCTCCTTGCCAGAGTGGATTCAGAAAAGGGAGGGGGACTATGGATCCAGTAATCTGTCTAGAAACAGAGATTAGAAAAGTGCAAGTAAATAAGGAATCTGTTATGGCTGTATTTTTCGATGTAGAAAAAGCATACGATATGGTATGGAAAGAAGGATTAATGATCAAGTTAAGAAACATAGGAATTGAAGGAAGAACCTTTAATTGGATCAAAGACTTCTTATTTAATAGAAACATTCAAGTTAAAGTTGGATCAAGGCTCTCTACTAAGTATCAGGTGGATAATGGAGTGCCCCAGGGTAGTGTAATTAGCCCAATATTATTCTCTATAATGATTAATGACGTTTTTGATGATGTAAGTAATGATATAGGGAGATCATTATTTGCTGATGATGGGGCATTATGGAAAAGGGGGAAAAATATTAAAATTATCCAAGGAAGGATTCAAGCAGTAGTTGGAAAGGTGGAGAAATGGTCATATGCATGGGGCTTTACGTTTTCTGTGGAAAAAACAAATATTTTGATTTTCACCAGAAAGAAATTAAAAGAAACTGTTGATGTAAAGTTGTATGGTAAGAAGCTAGAGCAGGTGAATACCTTTTGATTTCTTGGTATTTTATTTGATTCAAAGCTAACCTGGAATGAACATATTAATAAAGTAGAAAAAAGGTGTAAAATGGTATTAAATGTTATGAGGTGTCTGGCAGGATCTAAATGGGGAGCGAGCCGATGTGCTTTGAAAAACATTTATATTTCCCTAATAAGATCAGTGATTGATTATGGATGTATTGTGTATGGTTCAGCATCTAAAACATTGTTAAAAAAGTTAGAGGTGATTCAAAACCAGGCACTGAGATTATGCTGTGGGGCAATTAAGACTTCTCCAGTAACTGCAGTTCAAGTGGAAATGGGGGAACCACCACTGAAGTTAAGATTCAAGCAAATTATGTTAAATTACTATTCTCATTTACAAGGTCACAGGGAAGATCACCCCGCTGTAGTAGCACTTAGACCATGCTGGGAAAGTGGAAGAGCAAAGAAAGAGTGCTACGCTTGGACTGTGAGCAATCTGGCAGTGGAAATGGGATTTTATTGGAAAAAATTTAGTCCCACAGTTCCTTTCCCAGTGACACCCACATGGCTTTTACCTTCTGTCATTATAGACTTGGTTTTGCATGAAGAGATGAAAAGAAGGAAAGGAAAAGGAAATTGGACAGAGATAGTGGAAAAAAGATTACAAACTTCACATGAATCATTTATTGCAGTATATACAGATGGATCAAAGGAACCAAAAAATGGAAGTACCGGATTTGCTTTTGTAATACCGCATCTAAATATAAATGTCAAGAAACGAACATCTGATCATTTATCAGTATATACAGTTGAGATGCTAGCTATCGCAATGGCGCTACAGTGGGGAGAGCATAATGGAATTAAAAAGATCATTGTATGTTCAGACTCATTATCAGCTCTAGAATCACTTCAGTCCATGTCATCTCATTGCAGACGAGATATTCTTTATGAAATTCTTGAATCATTATACAAACTACACCATCATGGGACAGCAGTCAGATTCATGTGGGTACCAGCACATAGAGGTATTGAGGGGAATGAAATTGCAGATTTTCTTGCAAAACAAGCACTGAAACACAATAGAATTATGGAAATAGCACTTTGTAAATCAGAAGCAAAGGCATTAATAAAGAACAGAATCATGAACGAATGGCAAAAGTGCTGGGACGAAGGTAATAAAGGTCGACATCTTTATGAAATTAAACAAAAAGTGGGTAGAATGGAAATCATAGGGAAATCAACCAGGGAACAAACAGTTATGTCAAGAATAAGAATAGGTTACACCGGATTAAACAAAACCATGCATTTAATTGGAAAACATCCAACAGGGAAATGTGACTGTGGAGTCGAGGAAGAAACAGTGGAACTTGCTATATGTAGGTGTCAAAAATATAATAATCAAAGAAATATTCTTTTGAGGAAACTACAGAAAAGTGGAGTGAGAGTATTGATCATTAAGAATTTATTTAGTCTTGGAAAAGGAGAATATAGAGCGGTTTTTGAATTTTTAAAACAAACAGAATTAATAATAAGAATTTAGGCTAAGCATGTATTTCCTAATAGGAATAGGGACCTCTGGTTCACACTCCTGCAAGGTAGGTGGCGGTAATGCACCTCTAACGATGGATGCCACCCGCCGTAAACCCAAGAAGAAGAAGAAGTCACTTCCTGGTGAGCGTATTCGTCATTTCCTGTTTTCATACTGTAGCGCTGTTTGTAGTGTGTTCTTTCTCAGCTCTGTTAACGCTAATTATAACTGCTGAATATTTTACATTAAGCCTTGAACACACTTGTGTTTGATTAACGTTCGATCGAACGTACTAAAGTTTAGCACAAGCACTATCGCTTCTCTGAGGCGGTGTAGTTCAGTTCGTCTCTCTTCTTCTCCTAGCTTAGCTTAGCCTAGCCTAGCATTTAGCCGTTTAGTATGGCTTCTCTCTCCTCTCCTGTTCTCTCCTGTCCTATGTGTGAGATGTTCAGCTACTCCTCGTCCTCCTTTAGCGATAGTGGTAATTGTCTGAAGTGTAGCATGTTTTTAGTTCTGGAGGCGAGGGTCACTGATCTGGAGAAGCGGCTCCGCACTGATCCTAAACCCTCTTATGTAGCCGTAGCTACTAGCCAGCAGGACGTAGCCAGTGCGGGTCGTGCTAGCGCTAGCTTAGCTTCTCCCCCGGCTCGTAATGACTGGGTCACTGTCCGTGGCAAGCATAGCCGTAAGTGAAAGACCCACTCGGTACCCCACCATGCAGTTCACGTTTCCAACAGGTTTTCTCCCCTCGGTGACGGCGACGCGCCCGCCGGGGAACAAACTCTCATAACTGGTGACTCCATAGTCAGAAACGTGAAGATAGCGAAGTCAGCGGGCATAGTTAGACTGAGGTCAAGCCAGCACACAACTAGAAACACTTGTTCAAGCCAGCCCACACGTTGTTTTGCGGTGCGCGCATATATGGCACATTACGGTAATAGCGACAAACGCCTCATATCAAAGTAAAAGCAAACCTTCCACAAAAACCAGAGGACGTCAGAAATGCGCACGTCAATTTCACATAGTCTTACAAAATAAAAGCCTTTTAAACGTTCGCATTTTCGTAACATTGGGCTAAAAGTTAACATTTAAAACAAACAAAAAAAATATCCGTTATAACTGGACCGTTCCACTTCAGACTGATAGTACTTGAACTCAGGATGACACCCAGAAAAAATCAGGGTGATCTGATGTGGAATTTCAGAATAAAAGCCCTCTAAACTTTCAAATTTCACTGTATTGTATCTAGGCTATGATAAGATTCATATTTTTTAAAAACTACTAGTTATAACTGGACCGTTCCACTTCAGACTGATAGTACTCGACCTCAGGATGACACCCAGAAAAAATCAGGGTGATCTGATGTGGAATTTCAGAATAAAAGCCCTCTAATATGAATCTTATTATAGCCTATATGAAATACAGTGAAATTTGAAAGTTTAGAGGGCTTTTATTCTGAAACTCCACATCAGATCACCCTGATTTTTTCTGGGTGTCATCCTGAGGTCGAGTACTATCAGTCTGAAGTGGAACAGTCCAGTTATAACTAGTAGTTTTTAAGAAATATGAATCTTAATGTAGATACAATACAGTGAAATTTGAAAGTTTAGAGGGCTTTTATTCTGAAATTCCACATCAGATCACCCTGATTTTTTTTGAGTGGCCTTCTGGGGTCCAGTACTATCAGTCTGAAGTGGAATGATCCAGTCATAACTAGTAGTTTTTAAGAAATATGAATCTTAATATAGATACAATATAGTGAAATTTGAAAGTTTAGATGGCTTTTATTCTGAAATTCCACATCAGATCACCCTGATTTTTTCTGGGTGTCATCCCAAGGTCGAGTACTATCAGTCTGAAGTGGAACGGTCCAGTTATAACTAGTAGTTTTTAAAAATATGAATCTTATCATAGCCTAGATACAATACAGTGAAATTTGAAAGTTTAGAGGGCTTTTATTCTGAAATTCCACATCAGATCGCCCTGATTTTTTTCTGGGTGTCATCCTGAGTTCAAGTACTATCAGTCTGAAGTGGAACGGTCCAGTTATAACGGATATTTTTTTTGTTTGTTTTAAATGTTAACTTTTAGCCCAATGTTACGAAAATACGAACGTTTAAAAGGCTTTTATTTTGAAAGACTATGTGAAATTGACGTGCGCATTTCTGACGTCCTCTGGTTTTTGTGGAAGGTTGCTTTTACTTTGAAATGAGGCGTTTGTCGCTATTACTGTAATGTGCCATATATGCGCGCACCGCAAAACAACGTGTGGGCTGGCTTGACCAAGTGTTTCTAGTTGTGTGCTGGCTTGACCTCAGTATAGTACGGTGCATCCCAGGGGCCAGAGCAGGCGACATTGAGTCAAATTTGAAGCTGCTGGCAAGAAGTAAACGTAAATTTGATAGGATAGTCCTCCATGTCGGCACGAATGACTCCTGACGTCGCCAGTCGGAAGTGACCAAAGTCAACATTGAATCAGTGTGTGCATTTGCCAAAACAATGTCGGACTCTGTAATTTTCTCTGGCCCCTTACCAAATCTGACCAGTGATGACATGTATAGCCGCATGTCATCATTCAACCGCTGGCTATCAAGGTGGTGTCCAGCAAACGATGTGGGCTTCATTGATAATTGGACATCCTTCTGGGGAAAACCTGGTCTGATGGGAAGAGATGGCATCCATCCTACTTTGGCTGGAGCATCTCTCCTATCTAAAAACATGGCAGAGTCGTACTTATGACCTCTCAGAGATGAGACCATGTTGCAGTGCTGCAGTCCTCCACGCTCCTCTGTGCTTGCTTTAGGACAGTTATCCACCCATTACTGTTATGACAGTTGTGTTCATCACTATGATAACTACTATGACAGTTGTAGTAGTGATGAATATCATTCTATAGAGACTGTGTCTGTCCCCCGACCCAAATGCCACATAGATGTTAGCACAAAAACAAGTAAAAAAGGTGTCAATCATAGAAATCTGGTTAAAATCAAAACCTCAAATGTAGAAGCTTCAAAACATCAGATAATTAGATGTGGTCTCTTAAATATTAGATCACTGAGATCCAAATCTTTACTAGTGAATGACCTTATATCAGAAAATCACATTGATTTATTCTGTCTAACAGAAACGTGGCTGTGCCAGGAGGAATATGTCAGTGTAAATGAATCCACTCCTCCCAGTCACTCAAATACTCATATACCCCGCGACACAGGCCGTGGTGGTGGTGTAGCAGCTATTTATCATTCTTGTCTCCAAATCAATCCGAGACCAAACGCTAATTACTCTTCTTTTGAAAGCCTTGTTCTAAATTTATCTCATACTGACTCAAAAACCTGCCAGCCAGTCCTATTTGTGATAATTTACCGTCCTCCAGGCCCTTATTCTGAATTCTTATCAGAATTTTTTGAGTTCGTATCAAACTTGGTCCTTAGCTCTGATAAAATACTTATTGTAGGTGATTTTAATATTCATTGTTGACAAAGAAAGTGATAGCCTTAGCTCAGCTTTTATGTCCTTAATAGACTCTGTTGGTTTTATTCAGGCTGTTCGTGAAGCTACTCATCATTTCAACCACACTCTTGATTTGGTTCTAGCATATGGCCTTGATGTTAATAGACTAAAAGTTTTTCCTGAGAATCCTTTATTATCCGATCACTTCTTACTAACTTTTAACATCTTCTTAGAGGATTTTGTGTTTTGTAACAAAATTGTTAAGAGTAGAAATCTGTCCAATGGTGCGGTGGCTAAATTTAAAGATGTAAGGCTTTGGACTCAATTGCGCCACTGAAACAAAAAACTATTAAACGTCAGAGGGCAGCTCCTTGGTTTACTCCTGAAACTCGTGAACTTAAACAAGCATCCCGTAAATTAGAGAGAATATGGCGCTCCAATAAAAGGGAGGAGTCACGTATACTTTGGCGGGAAAGTCATAATAACTACATGACAGCCTTACGACATGCTCAAGCTGCCTACTACTCCTCACTAATTGAAGAAAATAAAAACAACCCTAGGTACCTTTTCAGCACTGTAGCCAGGCTGACACAGAGTCAGAGCTCTATTGAGCCTGTGATTCCTCTAGCTCTCAGCTGTGAGGACTTTATGAGCTTTTTTAATGATAAAATTCTTAAAATTAGAGATAAAATTAGCAACTCCCTGCTTTCACCTGAACCTACCGTACCATTACTTGTAGTCAGACCTGCGTTAGATCATTTTTCTACAATTAGCCTTCAGGAGCTAATTTCTCTTGTCTCCTCCTCCAAACCATCTACCTGCCTTTTAGACCCGATCCCAACTAAACTGTTCAAGGAGGTCTTTCCCCTAGTTTGTCCATCCCTGCTGGAGACAATAAATATATCTCTATCAACAGGCTACATGCCACAGTCTTTTAAAGTAGCTGTAATCAAACCTTTCCTTAAAAAACCTAACCTCGATTCGGGAACATTGGCTAACTACAGGCCTATATCAAACCTTCCATTTACTTCAAAGATCCTGGAGAAAGTAGTGGCTAATCAGCTATGTGACTTCCTTCAAGACAACAGCCTTTTTGAGGACTTTCAGTCAGGATTTAGAGCTCATCACAGCACAGAGACTGCTCTAGTTAAAGTAACTAACGACCTACTCTCAGCTTCAGATGAGGGACTTCTCTCAGTACTTGTTTTATTAGATCTTAGTGCAGCTTTTGACACCATTGATCATGATGTTCTTATACAGAGATTAGAGGTATTACTTGGGTTTACAGGGACTGCCTTAATTTGGTTTAAGTCCTACTTATCTGATAGATACCAGTTTGCACACGTGAACAACAAGTCCTCTGTGTACACTAAAGTAAGTTACGGAGTTCCTCAAGGCTCTGTGCTAGGTCCAATTCTCTTCTCCATTTATATGCTTCCCCTCGGTGATATCATGAGGAAATACTCCGTTAATTTTCATTGTTACGCTGATGATACTCAGCTGTATGTATCAATGAAGCCAGGTGAGACAAATCAGTTATCTAAACTAGACGCGTGTCTAAAGGACATTAGGACCTGGATGGCCAAAAATTTTCTTCTTCTTAACTCAGACAAGACAGAGATCATTGTGCTGGGCCCTCGACACCTTAGAGAAACCTTTTCTAATGATTTAACTGCCCTAGATGGCATTAGCCTGACGCCAAGCACAACTGTTAGAAATCTTGGGGTTCTATTCGATCAGGATCTATCCTTTAACTGTCACATAAAGCAAATTTCAAAAACAGCCTTTTTTCATCTTCACAACATCGCTAAAATTAGGCCTATCCTGTCCCAGAGTGATGCTGAAAAGCTTGTCCATGCTTTTGTTACCTCTAGACTGGACTACTGTAATTCTCTTCTTTCAGGCTGTCCCAGTAAGTCGCTTAAGACGCTTCAGCTGGTCCAAAATGCTGCAGCACGTGTGCTGACTAGAACTAGGAGAAGAGACCATATTACTCCAGTATTAGCCTCTCTGCACTGGCTTCCCATTAAATATAGAATAGAATTCAAGATTCTTCTTCTCACCTATAAAGCTCTCAGTGGACAGGCACCAGTTTACCTCAAAGAGCTTGTAGTGCCGTACAACCCCTCTAGAACATTACGCTCCCAAAATGCTGGCCTGCTCGTGGTACCATCAGTCTCTAGAAGTAGTCTGGGAGGTAGAGCCTTCAGTTATCAGGCTCCTCTTCTCTGGAACCATTTACCGACCACGGTTCAGGAGGCAGACACCCTCTCTACCTTTAAGGTTAGACTTAAAACATTCCTCTTTGATAAAGCTTTCAGTTAGGGACCAGCTCATAGTCCATAGTTTAGACATATAGTTAAGATGCAATAGGCTTAGACTGCGGGGGGATCTGGCACATTGGGCTCTATCCCTCTCTCTCTCACACTCTCTCTTCATATCTGCCTCTGCCCCTTTCTGTTTGCTCCTGTACTCGTCTCTGGCTCTTGTCTTGTAGGTGGTCTGGGATCCTTGGTGTAGACTGCCTGCTGCTGTGGAGTCACGAAGCCTCAATAACTACAATTACAGACATAACACATATTTGGCCATCTCACTCCAGTTCAGAATCATTCTAGCTGTTAATGTTGATATTAACATGATCTTTCTATCCATGGTTGATACATCTATAGTAACTATCTTTAGCTCCACATGGACATGAGATCCCTCCTGAAAATGAGGTGTCACATCTCAAGAGGTCTACCATTAATACATTTATACTTAACGGAGACAAATATGGTAGGGATGCACTTGTGGTCTGGGCACCCATGAGTTCGTCACTACCATAAATTCTTACTTCCAGTAAGACTTTTATTGATTATACTTCTATAAATTTTTCAACACAACCACACAGACATGAGGACCCTCCTCTAATAAATTTGTTTGCAGCAGAAACAAATTTGACGACGACAGGTCTATGATTGGTCCATTGATCTGTCACTAGCTTTAGTTCTTACTTTAGTCCACTTGTCTCCACTTACCTCCCTCCCTTTGCCCACACACCCAACACAGCATGGTGTGGATTTGCTGTTCATCATGAGACTGGGGTCCACATTCAAGATTTCCTGCTGCTTCACAGAAGGTTTTTTCTTGCCGCCATGATGGAGGGATTCATGATTGGCTATATGGATTCATGTTGGGTGTTGGATGTATATATTTGTATATATCTGTATATGTGTATTTTTATATGTATATATGTATCTATGCATATATGTGTATCCATAATATGAAGAGCTTTGTGCTCTATTGTAAAGTGTCTTGAGATAACACTTGTTATGAATTGGCGCTATACAAATAAAGATTGATTGATTGATTGATTGATTGATTGATTGATTTCTTTTCCCTAAAACATGTCTAAACTAGTTTGATGGACATGTCCTGTACACAAGCTGAAGGTCACGTGATGCTGCCATTAAAAAATATTTTAAAAGAGAGATTTCTTTGATGCATTTTCTTGATCCATAATGTGATTTTAAAAAAAAGTGTCTGATGTGTTTATTCCTCTATTCACTGTAAAAAAAAAAAACAACCTGCCCCTCCCCCCCCCACGACCCTGAAGGAGAAAGAGAAGTTTAGATGATGGTTGGATGGAAATCTGAGCTTTTGTTACCCTCTTGAATACATGAGTTGTTAACCTTTAGTTTTACATGTTTGTAGAGTTGCTGCCCTTGGTGGAGCTGGGTGGCGGTCTCGGGGTCACTCTGGTCCTCATGTTGATCCTCTTCGTGGTCTATCACGTCTTCTGGCTGGAGCTGCTGCTGCTCTATCGCTCCTGGTTTGGCACTGATGAACGACACACAGGTTCGTACCAGATCATCAGAATAATTAAAATGAATATGAATCCTTAATTAAGGACTCTGATGGGAGTTAACCCCGTTTGACATATTTTCTTGTCTATTAATTTACTTCCTCAACATCCTTTTCTTTCTACAGAAGTGAAGGGAGGGGCTGCTGTTATTTGTAACTCTGTTATCACTGAACAGTCTGTCTAACCTTGATTTTTGTAACCAAACAGACATAGTTAGGCTTTTATCTAAGTTTCATGTTCATCCTCTACTGCTTTATTATGGTGAAAACAGTAACAGCTACATTAGAGATAAAGTTAATTCTGGATAGAATGATTTCCATTTGGTGGAAACATTATTTTTGCCTCTTTTTACAGTAAAATTTACATTTGTGTTTGGAATGGGACACAACCTGCAACTAACAATATTTATGAGCAACTTTTCAAAAAAACAAAAAAAAGAAGAAGCCCAAAGTTGCTTAAAATAAGCAGACCTGGCAACTCTGTTTGAAATCAATGCCATAACACCAGCGGTTTTTCTCTGTATTTATTTAATCTGCAGTCACAGGAGTCTCTGTGAGGTCTGGAGTCAGCAGATGTCTGGACTAAATTGTCTTTTGAGTGCAATGAAATGATTCTAATATTGGAAAAACATTTTTATAATGAATTCATATCTTTTAATCATGGTGTTGGGCTGGCTGGACTGGGCCTTTGGTGCTGGTTTGATCAGGTTTATGTCCTGTAGTTGTTGCTCCTTCTGTAATAAAAACACTTTAAAGCTTAATAATAAAAAACTGCAGCTCTGTTTTTGCCAGGAAACTAAAAATCTGCCATCTCACCTTCATAACTTTACTTTTTACGCCCTGATGGTAAATTTCTGAGTTTTAATGATGATGTTTTGTGTCTGGCTGCAGTCAGAGCATTTAGATTATTAAAGCTCATGTCAGAGGAGAAGCAGAAAGTTTGACTTCTCAAGACAAATTGCCGGATTTATTTTACCAACCCCCCAAAAATACTTAATGAGTGTGTGACTGTGTGCCAGCTGAAACGTCTTCAACAGAGAGTTTTATGGAGAAGCTTTTAACCCATTACTGAAACAACATCATCGAGATCTGCAGCCAGAGAGATGTCAGAAAGACCATAAAGGTTTACTGGATGCTCTCTCTTTAAAGGGTGATTCTGGTGTTTTTTGTAACAGAGTGCAGTGGGTCAAAGAGTGAGAAGTGTGAAAAGTTTGTGTGGATTTATTACCCTCATTTACCTGGGGGAATGAATCCACAAGGAGTCAAAGGTGCTCCATGTAGGAGTCTTGGAGGTTGTTGAGGTGTTCCTCTAGGTTCAGTTCAAGGTCCTCTTGTCTTCTTTTATATTTATCACAAAATCCCAGAGCTATAAAATACACTTCTCTTACAGATATTTATATTATCAATAAGAACAAGTCCAAACATGATTGTGGCGTTGACAGAGTTGCGTTTGAGTGCATGTAGACACACACACAGATTTTTATCCTGTTACTGAGAGTTTAAGGATCCTCTGTGCTGTCAGTGCAGCCGGAGGACAACAGCAGGGAACAAAGTTCTTCTGGTGGTTTTCTTCTGGTTGAGAATTCAACTAATTTTATCAATGAAGAGGCCGTCCATGTCTCATACGAGGCCCTAGTTCTTCTTTTGTCTCTGGACTGTTATTAGGTCACTGTTGGCTCTTTCTTGAGTTACCTGGTAAACTTCAATTCACTTGAATACCTTTGCACAAACCTAAACTCTGTTCACACCTGCAGAACTAAAAAAGCACTCAGAGAGCGCAGACCTCCACTAAGCAGCTCAGTTCAGCAGTGGCTTTTCCACAACCCCTGAAAAACATACAGTTCTGAAACACCAGATCCAGAACTGAGCCAGGATCCAGACCAAACTCAGCACATACATGGAGGTTGTTATCCTGTATGAACACAACAAGATTTAGGAACATCACTTAATATTTTGATTTTATATGAATAATTGAATGTGGTCAATGGGATTCCCATTATAAAGTTCAATGTTTTTTTGTGATGTCAATCTGGATCTGATCCAGATCAAATTTACCTTGATGATAGAGACATGGACCTCATATTATCCTGTAAAATTGGAAGTGAACCTGTTAAAAAATGGCAGAGATATGTTTTTTTTTTTTAATTTCTGCCCAATGTTAACCTATGGGATTTTTTGAAATTATATATCACCATCAAAATTGAATGGCTTCTCCCTTGGACCAAACCACACCTCTGGTAAAAATGTCATGTAGATCCATCCAGTAGTTTTTTCATAATCCTTCTAAGTAACGGACAAAAACAAACAGTCAAACAAACAAACAAACGCCAGCAAAAACATAACGTCCTTGGTGGAGGTAAAAAGCTTGAAATGATCTGGACTTTCCTTGGGAGAGCCGCATGTGTGAACGTGTTTTCACACAGAGCTAAAACTCTGCAGCTTTCTTCCTCCACTGTAATCGTCAACGTAGTGACGCTGCTTTATTTTCACTTCTATGAACTTCAGTGCTTCTCTCAGCTCTTAAATCGATGCTGCTGATACACTTTAAAACATGTAACATTGATTTATGGAAATAATCTCTGACTGTAGGCTGAAGATCTGCACTGCAAAAAAGGGTAGCCCAAATATATGATAAAAACACTATTTTTGACAAGAAATTTATTTAAAACTAGTGAAATTATCTGTCCATGCAGCAAGTACATTTGAAATCTAGAAATGGGTTGTCTCAGGTAAGTATCCAAAAGCATTAAAATGAGCTGAAAATGCTGATTTTTAGGTCATAATTCTTGAAATCAAACTTGATATAGCCCAATAATTGGTGACAAATACTAAATATAAGCAAATAATTTTTTTAAATATTTTTTTTAAACCTTTTCTTATTTGTAGCAAATCAATGCCAGTGTGTCCTCTCTTGTGCTGCCTGTTTCTCCTTCTTCAGGATGTTGTTGCTGTCACTTAGGGTTGCTATGGTAACCACCATGGCCTTCCTCTGGTGTTTATCCACTAAAAAAGACTTTGTGTCTTATACAAATATGTATAAAGAAAAAGAGGAAAAGACGGAGCAAGTCTACAGATGTAAACAGATATTTCTGTTTGTTTGTTTACTTGTTATTTGTTTCTCCTGACAGAACGCGTCCAGGTGTGGAAAGTCTTAGTCATTGTTGGTTTTTGTGTGATTTGGATCCTGTTCACTGAAATCTAGATTTTGTTTGATTTATTTTGGCTATCATCTTTTCTCTGTGGTCATTAAAGCTCAAATATTAAAATGGCCCGAACTATCCTGAAATTTTCTTTTTATACTTGATTGAAAGCGTTCAGGATCTATAGGCATCAATGCAAAAAAAAAATAAAAATAAGAATCAGGAAGAGTAAAAATGGAAAAAAAATTACTTTATATTGCGGGTTGATAAAAACACATGTTCAACATAAATAAAACAAGAGTCTGATATCTGGTTGGTGTCCTGTAACAGCTTTAAAGATGAATGTGGTACATTTTGTCTCTTGTCTTAAATAACCACAGAATCACCAAAAACAGGAAGCAGCTGCATCTCGTCCACTGATCACTTCCTGTGGCTCAGAACATATCAGATCGGTGGAACTTTTACACTTGTGCTGTGACATTTTCCAAGCAGATGAGATGTGGTTAGTCTGAGATCATTAACTCAGTGTTTTTGTGTTTTTAGATGATAAGGAGTACGACATCTACATCTCGTATGCGAGGAACAGCGAGGAGGAGCAATTTGTTCTGTCCACGCTGAGGAGCGTCCTGGAGAACGAGCTGGGGTACTCCGTCTGCATCTTTGACAGAGACAGTCTGCCCTGGAGGGAGTGAGTGCACACACAAGAACAGCACAACACACACTTCTGCTGTGACGCACACTGGAGATGCAACAACACAGTCAGTCTGTGGTTCAATAAGTGCCCTCTGTCTGTGATGACAGCTCAATATGTGCCCTCTGTCTGTGGTCATGGTTCAATATGTGCCCTCTGTCTGTGATGACAGCTCAATATGTGCCCTCTGTCTGTGATGACAGTTCAATATGTGCCCTCTGTCTGTGGTCATGGTTCAATATGTGCCCTCTGTCTGTGATGACAGCTCAATATGTGCCCTCTGTCTGTGATGACAGCTCAATATGTGCCCTCTGTCTGTGATGACAGTTCAATATGTGCCCTCTGTCTGTGGTCATGGTTCAATATGTGCCCTCTGTCTGTGGTCATGGTTCAATATGTGCCCTCTGTCTGTGGTCATTGTTCAATATGTGCCCTCTGTCTGTGATGACAGCTCAATATGTGCCCTCTGTCTGTGATGACAGCTCAATAAGTGCCCTCTGTCTGTGATGACAGCTCAATATGTGCCCTCTGTCTGTGATGACAGTTCAATATGTGCCCTCTGTCTGTGGTCATGGTTCAATATGTGCCCTCTGTCTGTGGTCATGGTTCAATATGTCCCCTCTGTCTGTGATCACAGCTCAATATGTGCCCTCTGTCTGTGATCACAGCTCAATATGTGCCCTCTGTCTGTGATCACAGTTCAATATGTGCCCTCTGTCTGTGATGACAGCTCAATATGTGCCCTCTGTCTGTGATGACAGCTCAATAAGTGCCCTCTGTCTGTGATGACAGCTCAATATGTGCCCTCTGTCTGTGATGACAGTTCAATATGTGCCCTCTGTCTGTGGTCATGGTTCAATATGTGCCCTCTGTCTGTGGTCATGGTTCAATATGTCCCCTCTGTCTGTGATCACAGCTCAATATGTGCCCTCTGTCTGTGATCACAGCTCAATATGTGCCCTCTGTCTGTGATGACAGCTCAATATGTGCCCTCTGTCTGTGATGACAGTTCAATATGTGCCCTCTGTCTGTGGTCATGGTTCAATATGTGCCCTCTGTCTGTGATGACAGCTCAATATGTGCCCTCTGTCTGTGATGACAGCTCAATATGTGCCCTCTGTCTGTGATGACAGCTCAATATGTGCCCTCTGTCTGTGATGACAGTTCAATATGTGCCCTCTGTCTGTGGTCATGGTTCAATATGTGCCCTCTGTCTGTGATCACAGCTCAATATGTGCCCTCTGCCTGTGGCCATGATTCAATATGTGCCATCTGTCTGCGATCACAGCTCAATATGTGCCCTCTGCCTGTGGCCATGATTCAATATGTGCCCTCTGTCTGTGATCACAGCTCAATATGTGCCCTCTGCCTGTGGCCATGATTCAATATGTGCCATCTGTCTGTGATCACAGCTCAATAAGTGCCCTCTGTCTGTGGCCATGGTTTAATAAGTGCCCTCTGTCTGTAGCCTTGGTTCAGTATGTGCCCTCTGTCCTTGGTCATGGTTCAATATGTGCCCTCTATGTGTGGCCTTGGTTCAATATGTGCCCTCTGTGTGTGGCCTTAGTTCAATATGTGCCCTCTGTGTGTGGCCTTGGTTCAATATTTGCCCTCTGTCTGTGATCACAGCTCAATAAGTGCCCTCTGTCTGTGGTTTTGGTTCAATATTTGCCCTCTGTCTGTGGCCTTGGTTCAATATGTGCCCTCTGTCTGTGGTCATGGTTCAATATGGGCCCTCTGTCTGTTATCACAGCTCAACAAGTGCCCTCTGTCTGTAGTCATGGTTCAATGTGTGCCCTCTGTCTGTTATCACAGCTCAATATGTGCCCTCTGTCTGTGGTCATGGTTCAATGTGTGCCATCTGTCTGTGGCCTTGGTTCAATGTGTGCCCTCTGTCTGTGGTCATGGTTCAATGTGTGCCCTCTGTCTGTGGTCATGGTTCAATGTGTGCCCTCTGTCTGTGGTCACAGTTCACTGCAGACAGATGCTTGGTGGTCTGGTTCTATAATTTCTGAGGTTCCATTTTAGGATTCTGCCTTTAAAGTCACAACTTTTTAACCTAATTCTGTCTCCAATCTCTGATTTCAGACTTAATTATCAGGAGTCTGATATTTTTTCCAAAATTCCGACTTTGTTTCTTGAAATTCCAACTTTTATCTTAAAATTCTGACATTAATCGCAGAATTCCACCCTTTTTTTTCTATTATTCTCATGATTCTGACTTTTTACTCAGATTTCTGACTTAAATTCCAAAATTCTGACTTTAATCTCAGAATTTAGGCTTTTTTTATGAATCATGTTTTTTTACTTTTGACAGTTCAGAATTTTTACTCAAAACTCTGACTTTATTGTAATATTCAGACTTTTTATGTTATTCTGAATTCTGACTCTAATTTCTGAATTTAGGCTTTATTTTATGAATTCTGTTGTTTTTTGTTTTTTTTACCTCAGAATTCTGACTTTTATTCACATACTCAAAAAAGTCTCTACTTAAAAGGATGATGTTGAGTTGTTTGTTGCTGAGTTATCTCCATCCCTCCCCACACCACCGTCTGTGCTTCCTCTCCTCGTGACGTTGAGTGCAGTGTGATATCAGCTTTAGCACCCTCAGGTGGATATTTAGGCTGCTCGTGGCAGGAGCTTCTCCGTCCCTGCACACAGACTGACAGGCTCATATAAAACAAAGCAAACGTGGAATAATTAAAATACATGGGATCTTTTACCGTGAAAAACCGAAACAAACGTATTGAACCACAGAGCGGTCCAGTTTTACTGAGAGTTGTTGCATCCCTGTGTCTGCTGCTGCTCCTTGATCAGGTTTTAAATGTTTTTAAGCCCTTTTAAATGTTTTTAAGTCCTTTTCCTCGACTCTTTTTCACGCGCTGCTCCACCTCCAGACTAACCGCTCGTCCATCACTGTGACTCTGCTCTGCTGCTTTCACGCTCTGAAATGGTGCCTCTGCTCTTCCTGCTCCATTAACCCCTGCACTTTTTAAGAGAAGAAAAATAAATAAGCTAGGACACACAAACACTGCATCCATCCTGCCATCCATCCATCATCCATCCCTCATTATCCCCCTCTCTCTCCGCAGCCATCACAGACGAGACTCTGAGTTTCGTGGCTCGTAGCCGCCGTGTCCTGGTGGTCATTAGCCCGGGCTACGCCTCCCAGGGCTCCCAGGCCCTGCTGGAGCTGAAGGCCGGCATCGACGGCATGGCTCGGGGCGGGCACCTGCGGGTGATCCTGGTCCAGTACAAGCAGATCCAGAGGCAGGTCTGGGTCAGGGAGCTGAGGAGGGCCCGGATGGCTCTGGCTCTGGTCCGATGGCAGGGGGACAAGTCGATGGAGCTGACATCCCGCTTCTGGAAGAGGCTGAGGGTGGAGTTACCCGTGAGGAGGGTCAGCAGCAGGAAGGAGGGAGGGGACAGCAAGGAGGGGGCTCTGATGAGGCTGATCAGCCCGAAACCACTGCAGATCAAGACCATTACAGAGAAACACAAGGTCCCAGAGTCTGCAGCGTAACAATGACCATGTCAGAGTCCTAAATCTACAGATCAAGACCATTACAGAGGAACACAAGGTCCTAAAATCTGTAACAGTCAGACAGCCAAAACAGTCCTCAGCTCTGCAGCGTAACCACTACACAGGTCTGGTTCCTCAACCCTGAAGCTCAAGGCGATTAAAGAGAAACACAAGGTCCTACAGAGCTCAAACTCTGATCTTAGTGAGCGTGTTTGATTTAAAGTCAGAAAAATCAGAATCAGACTTGGTTTTTATTGCCAAGTACACCTGCACATACAAGGAATGTGACTTCATGAGTTGGTGCAAAAACAATAACAATCCACATATACTTAGAATAAAAATGAAAATCCAGCCGATCATTTGGTGATCCAGTTTACACAGATCTGAGTTTAAGGAAACTGCACCAAAGACTGACTTTATTTATGACTTTAACCTGAGAGGGTTTGGGCAGACATGTCATGATGTGAAGCAGGAGTTTAGGCACAAGAACAGGCTGGACACCAGGATATTTCATGTTTGCAGCTCTCATGGACTGGTCATAATGCAGAAAAACCACCTGAGGTCCTCACATTCATGATGATTTCATTTCTATAAACCCAGCCTCAGTATTATTTGTCCTGCAGTGTTTTTTTAGACAGTAAAATCTTGTAATTATACAGTAAATTTTGGAAAAAAAAAAGCTCTCTGACATTAACTGTAAAATCATCAGTTTTAATATTCTTTTATTGTAATAATAATAGAAAAAAGTTCTGCCATATTTATTACAGTAAAATCCTGGCAACCACAGCTGAATTTTCCCATAAAATTAACGCCTTTTTTTTTTACAGTGTATCATCACCATCATCATCATCATGACCCTTCATCAGTGTCACCTGCTCACAGTGTTAATGACCTTTTGTTTGGATCAGTGACTGATCTGCTGTCTGAACTGATCGAGTTGATTTTAGTTTGAAGCTTTTATGACTTAAATAGACTGAACAGTGTTGCCTTTAGTTACTCTGGCTTTCAAGATGTACACACATCAGCCACTTTATGGGTACACCTTTCCAGTAATTATCTGAGCTTTGATATTTTCTCTTTTTCGGACCGTTCTTTGTAAAATCCCTGTATATCAGCGGTTTTGGAAATACTCAGACCAGCCCGCCACCTATGGCGTGATTTCACAAAGCAGTTCGGTCCAGTTCGGCTAAATACTGTACGAAGCTTCAGGTCTTTCCACTGACAAATAAGGAGAAAACCAAATAACTGAAGCATGCCGTCCTGCTTTTTGCACCCTTCTGTAGAAGTGTGCCGACCCTAAAGGGCGGAGCTAGAGTCCCTGCAGCCTGTTGATTGATTAAAAGCTTTTCTACGACTCTTCTTATAACAAATGTCAGATCACCGCTGCATGGAGGACTCCCTCTGCACACCATGCTCGCCTTTGTTGGCGAGCATGGTGTGCAGAGGGAGGTGGACGTAGGTGGCGTGACCCTCATCTTTCAGCTTATAGTCCCACCCACAGGTGAGGGCACAGCTGGCAGTGGAGGTGAGATCCAGGCTTACTGCTGCCAACTATAGCGAACTAAAAGAGGTCCCCTTTCTTCTCCATCCTGATGCCCAGTTTGAGCTTCAGCAGCTCCTCCTGACCACACCTACATGCAGCTGACAGGTGTACCTGATGAAGTGGCCAGTGAGTGTGTATCTAATGAGTAACACGTGTTTATGGTCAAGTTATTATTCTGCTGTTTAACGAGATATAGATGGTCTGTCTGGGAATCTCAGTCTGGTGTCATCTGCATAAAGGGAGAGCTTCCTGTGGGGTTTTAAACTCCACTCTAATGAAAATCTTATATTTCAGGGGAGTATTTTATTATATAAAGTAATGTACATTACATTTTCTTTGGTAATGCCTTTTTAGCCTTTTTATGTTTTGTATTTCTTATTTAAATTGATGTTTAAAACTTTGTAAAGCTTTATTTTTATATTTAAAGAATAATTTTCCTCACTTCTACCCATATATATGAAGGGCAGGGAAGAGAAATGTCAGACATTTGCACTTTGTAGTTCTCTTTTCATTTTGCACTGAATTAAAAAAAAACGGTCATTCATCAGTGTTTTTTATTTCATGTCTCATTGCACTCGCACAGCAGCATGTAGAGAAGGTTTTGATTATCCTCTGATGTGTTCAGGTTTACATATTTACCTATAAACTTATTAAAACAACTTTTATTAACGCGTGATTCTTAGACTTTTCGGCTTAATATTGAGCAGGACTGTGCATCTCCTGGACCTTGAAACAAGTCATTGAGGCTCCACCAACATCATAAAATACACAGCTGGTTAACTGTGCTGCAGAGCAAACATGTCGGCCAGTATGGAGCGATTTCAGGATGAAAAATGAAAGCTCAAAACGCCCGTCCTGAACACAGAAGACGCAGATTAAATGCTCTATTGATGCCACAGTGAGGCTTTGGTGAAAACCAATTATCTATGAAGCATTACTAATGATTAATGTTTGATATAGACATATTTGTGAATGGTTTATTGACTGTTTGAAGAGTGGAGATGTACCGTGTGGGCTTGCAGTCAGTTCCCATCATCAGTTCTGGACCTGCTGAGCTCCTCCAGTGATTCAGATTTAATAATTCATCAGCAGAAGTTGTTTCACAGGGACAGGCTGATCTTAGCTAATGTTTGAAGAGTTTTTGAACTGCTCTCACTTGAACAACATCACATTAGGACAGCGTTTCTCGACCCAGAGACGCAGGGGGGCTCTTTGATTGGCTTTTTGCCATGTTAGTGGAAGAATTTATATAAAATCAACGATCAACCAATTAGTCAATATTGTTTATTTTTTATGTACTAATGTTTAATAGCTCTTCATAAACATTAAAACAATAAGAAAGGGAGAGTTCAAGACTGCCTGTTCTTGAAAACTTGATTTTCTCTTTTAATGAAGTCTAAATGACTTTGTATATCTCTTTTCTAATCTGTGACTGCTTTACACCGCAGCTCACACTTATACGTTCACACCCTCTCACTCTCTCATTCTCTCTCTGATGGTTGGAGATTCTGTGTTTGTTATCCATCAGTATCAGCAAACACATTCACGCCCTTTCATGCCCATTTACACGCTACTAACGCAGCAGTGGGGGCAACTTCCCGATTACCAACCAAGTAAACTATCAGACTGCGCCACCGACGCCCAAATTTCTACTTTTATTGACAAGAAAGCAAAGGACAAATATGAACTCAAGAATGTCCTTTTGTAATGCCGGAGAGGTTATCAGGCAGAATTTGGTTTAATTACCTCCGCCAAGCAGTGTTAATTTTGTTGACTAATTATTTTCACTTTAGTTTTCATCAACAACCTTTTTTCCCCTGATGAAAACTAGACAGTAACTAATAAAAACAAGTGCACATGGACAAAAACTCAAACTAAATTAACTGACATTTTCATCAACAAATAAAAACTAGACTAAAATGTTTGACAGAGACTTAATCCAATCAGACCTAATTTGGTCATGTAGAAAGTAGGGACAAGTTAGGAATATATCCAATCACAGCTACTTTGGTTGTGTGGAAAGGTTGGATGAGTTAAGAGGGACATCCAATCACAGCTGCCTTAGCTTGGTGGTGGTGGGATAAGTTGTGGAGCGATCCAATCAGAGCTCCTCTCTTTATGAATTGATATATTCATGTAGAGCAGGTTCACTGTTTGTTGTCAGTTCTGGTATTGTAACTGAGATGCTCTGCCAGGTAGCCTAAATAAAGGTGACTGCATTTCACACAAAAGTTCAATTTGTTTCTGTTCATTTATACATTCAGACTTTACTAGCATTCAATAAAGGGTTATTAGATGTTTCATTTTATCCAAGAGTAAAACATGACTTCAGAAATTCAAGGAAACATAAAAATGCAAAGGGGTAGGAGGGGAGCGAGTAATACAATTTGGTGGTGATCCAAATACGGATGTAGATCAAGGAATTTGTTAACAGTGCAAGATAGGACAGTTTTTCACATTTTAGACAATAACTTGACAATGGTGGAAATGCCTTGGCAAAGAGTTTTCCTCTTGGAGCTATTTGGCATTTTTGAAGTACTAAAGTATATGAAGCCATCTACTGTTCAATAAAAGATCAAAAACAGTCTAAATCTGTATTTAAATGTTGTATCTATTCTTTATTTATTGCAGTGTGCACCTGTTTGTTAGTAGTGGTGAAACATCCAGTTACGAGGCCCTGTTAAGGTCCTTTTTTAGCTTTAAATGTCATTAATGTTCTTGGTGTTGGAGTTGTGGAGACTTTGGGTAAAAAGGGTCTTGCAAGAGCTTGAAGTTGTTCTGTTTAATTTGATGTGCATTTTGTAGTAATTCTAACTTTTGGGGGGTTTTTTTTAAATTGAATTGAATTGAATTTGATTTTTTTTAAAACATGTCGCCTATGCAAGGAAACAAAAATAGAGAAGTACCATTCATACAAAGAAGAAAAAGAAATAAAATAACTATTCACATTCAAAAAGGAGTAGGAAGAAGTAAATACTTTTTTGGGGGGGGGGGCAGACTGGCCTCGGGCTGGACCCGGGTCGGCAGAGCTACACACATGGGTCGTGCCTGGCTGCCCACCACTCCGCCAAACCAGCACCCCCCAACATTGTAATTTTTTTGATTTATTTATTTATTGTCCCATCACTCTCATAGGTAACACACTTCCTCTTCCATATTCTTGTTTTTAAACAGTTTTTGTAGCTCTTCTTAAGCAGATTCATGTTTGTACTTTGTTTTTCTCCATCTGTTTTAAAGCTGATGGAAACCTGAGGTTTAACTGACTCCTCCTCTTCTCCTGTCAGACCAATCAGAGGCCGTCCTGCTCTCCATGCAGAGAAGCCGCCGCCTCCTCTTCGTCCTCAGCCCGGACTTCGTGGCGGAGAAGAGCTTCAGCCTGCTGGAGTGTCGTCTGGGTCTGTTCCTCCAGCACAGCCTGCAGGCCTCCGTCATCACCGTGCTGTACCGCTCCGTCAGCAAGCTGCCCTGCTCGGAGGTGGCCCAGCTACGACACGTGGCCAGCACCTCCGTCACGTGGCGAGGGAGTCGATCCGAACCCCCACGCTCGCGGTTCTGGCTGAGGCTCAGGCTGGCGCTGCCCGTGCGGCCTCTCGCTCTGGGTCGGAGGTTGATTGACAGCACGTCGTCTCACTCGGACCTCGCGGCTTTGGCGCTGCAGAGAGTGCAGAGGATCCACAACCAGAACCAGAACCAGAACCAACGGAGTGGAGTTAATCAGAGCCACAGACACAACCGTGCCATAGCCAATCACAGCTCCAGAGACAGACAGGCTCCGCCCAGAGGGAGGGGCAGGACAAAGAGGTGGAGCACCTGCAGGGAGGAGGGGTCCCAGCACAGCAGGAGGTGCTCAGGGTGCGCCGGGTCCATCGGTCGGGTGGAGGACAGAGGGGCGGGGCAAACTGTGGAAACTGAGATGCAGCAGGTGCCACGTGACTGCACTGACATCCAATCAGAACCAGTCTCTGAAACCCAGGCCACCCCACATCCAGACTCCGCCCAGGTCCCACCCCCAACATCTGACCACAAACCAGCCTCTGACTCCGCCCCCTCCACCTGTGAACAGAACAATGACATCACTAAACACAAACAGGAACAGATGATTGGTTTGAGGGCCTGTGAGGAAATATGATGTCATCAGGAAAAGGGGAGGGGCTTGTTCCACCAATCAGAAAGCCCAGCTCAGTCCAAAGACTAACAACAGGGGAGTCAAGACCTGCAACTGCCTGCAACCGCCTACAACTGTGAGTTCACACAGCTGCAGCTCCACAGGATGATAACGTGTCTCCATGGTAACAGCGCTCTGTGTCACTTTCACATCCTTCATCATCCTATAGATGCTTCCAGAGGCTGATCCAGACCGTGGATATATACCAAATATACTTGTGCTGCTTAATGCTGTGAGGTTGAGACCACTGATGCCTGATTGTTTGTCGATCCCCTGAGATTATTTCTGGAGTAGTTTGATCATTTGGGCCAGAGGTCAAGAACCACTGGGTTTGGTACCTGGCCAGGCCTTGGACCAGTACAGAGCTGAAGAGTTTTTCTTACAGGCCTACAGATCATTTCGTACAAGGTCGTACATCATTTGGTACTGTTGTGCAGATCATTTGGTTCTAGGTCTCAGATAATTTGGTACCAGGTATTAGATCACTTGGTACCTGGCATCAGATCATTTGGTATTAGCCCTTGGAACATTTGGTACTAGGTTGAAGATCACTTGGTACTTGGTCTTGGATCATTTGGTACCAGGTGTAGATCATTTGGTACTTGGCCTTAGATCATTTGGTACCAGGTTGAACATAATCTGGTACCTGTTCTTAGATTATTTGGTACCAGCCTTAAAACTGTCTTGTACTTGGTCTCAGATCGTTTGGTACCAGGTTGTAAATTATTTGGTCCCTGGTCTTAGATTATTTGGTACCAGGTCTTTGATCATTTGGTTCTTGGTCTTAGATCATTTGTTATCAGGCTGCAGATCCTTTGGTACCAGGTGGTAGTTCATTGGTCCTGGATGACAGATGTATGAAACACTGGCAGCACAGTAACCTCGTTTTACAGCATTTTCCTCAGACTTTGAAGGTGTAGCATTTTAATCAGTCACTGTGTCAGCTGGTGACCTTTAGCCAACTGGTTTCGTTAGTACTGATGAAAACTGAGTGAGTCCTCATCACTGTGTCTTTGTTTTGGTTTGGTACCCAGCCCACGGCCTCCTGTGGTCCTGCTGACACACAGATGCTCTCCCACCACGCTGCTGCTGCTTCAGCCATGCGAGCCATAACATCGACGTCGATAGCATGAACTGCAGCCTTTGAGCCAGCTGAAGGATCTGATTGGCTGCTGGAACACATGATGTGCCTTACATTCTCCAACCAGCTGATTACAAACTGAGTCACAGGCAGAACCATCAGCTGATCTGAGCTGCAGCAGCTCAGTTCACACCCCTGTAACGGTCTCCTGTCACGAGTCTTTGGTCTGAACTGGGCCTCACATCGACTCCACCCGTCTAACGAAACCAAACTGATGGACCTGTTAACAGGGACTGAGCGTGCTGCATTCAAGGGCAAGAGAAAGATCGTAAAACTGGAATGTTGAACTAATCAAACTATCATGACCTCTTTTTCAGCAGTGAATCAGTGATTATATAAACTGTTGTGAAATAAAGATTCTTACAGAAAAATCAGCCTTTGAGAGTCTCTCTTCTGTCTGACTCTGCACTTTGAGAATGGATGGATGGATGGATGGATTGACGGATGAGCAGATGGATGGATGGATGGATGGATAAATGATCTGATCTACTTGGTGGCTGGATGCACAGATGGATGGATGGAGGTTTTTTTAATATCATTAAATGTTTGCAAAATATCTATTTTAAAGATCCATGAGATTTATTACTTATAATTGTTCATTTCCAAACTGTGTTTTGTTTCCAAATGTATTAAGAAACAAATTATTAGAGTTTTGAAAGATGAAGCTTCCTCCGAAGGAAACATCATAAAATCAGCCATTAAAATGTTAAAAAAAAAGGAAATATTTCTCTAATCTATTATTCTGGTGACATTTTAAGTTCTCTGCAGGACATTTGATATAAATGTCTGGAAATGTTTTTTTTTTTTTTTTAAATAATTCTTTAATAATAACTACAAGAGGATTTTAGACAATTTAGTTTAAGCCATATCCATTATTCTTGCAAAGAGCCCATAGTTCTTTAAAAACAGAGATTTTAACAGAAATAGTAACATTTTTATGTTTTTCTTCGGCTTTGTGATAATTTTTAATGTTTCTATTTAATTCATCGTGGCGTATTTGGCCCCCGGGCCCCCAGTTTCCCACCCCTGGTCTAAACATTGATGTCTTCCAGGGGCCACGGTGTCTGAAACTCTTTGCAGAAGAACGTGTCTTCAGATCCATTTAAATCAAAAAGTATTTTATCGTTTTATTCTTTGACCTTAGCTTTAATTTTTCTTTTCCTCAGTTCCCGGTGGCAGGAGTTTCTGAGAGGTTTATTCTGGTAAAGATCCTGAGTTCACACGTTGATTTACGGTGTTAAAATATCACAGAAACATTAAAAAGAGGAGGAGGACTGATCTCTGATGTGAGCGTCAGACTCCATCAGCAGGTGTCAGCGTTTGACAGCTGAACTCCAGTTTGAGTTTCAGGCCAAACAAACTTCAGACTTCAGGATCTTCTTCTGATCCTAGATTTAGATCAGGGTGACCTCTCTGACCCTTTGAGGTCGTTCACACTGACTAACCTTTCAGGACAAAAACAAACAACTTTTAAAACTGTCTAAAGTTTAATTATCGTTCCTAATGTTTGGAGGACTTTAAATCAAAATGCCCACATGTTTTATTTTTTACTCTCCGCGGTGATTGTTTGAGGTCTTTATGGGACATAAATACACACAGAAATGATTATATTAAATAAATGAGACAGAAAGCTGATTTTTTTTATTACACAAAGTCTTGGTTGTGTCAAAGATCAGCAGCTACATTGATTTTAAAGCCTCATTAGTTTTAATGCAGTGTCAGGTTTTTAATTTGCTGCCCATTAGTGAAAAAAAAAGATTACTCTTCCAAATTCAGCCGTCATAAAACTCTTTGTTTTAGCTCCATTTTGGCTTCAGCTCCACTGCAGTTATTTTCACTTTTGTCCACACAAAGAGGATTTTATAATTAATGTGCTTGATTCATATTATAAACGTTAAACAAAGACCACAGAGCACGTGATGCAGACGGCAGCTCAAACAGGCCTGAAGGTGAAGGGCAGTCATAACAGACAGACAGACAGACAGACAGACAGACAAACATACAAACACAGACAGACAGACAAACACACAGACAGACAGACACACAGACACACAGAGACACACACACCGACAGACACACAGACAGACAGACAGAAAGGCAGACAGGCAGACAGACACACAGAGACACACACACCGACAGACACACAGACAGACAGACAGACAGGCAGACAGGCAGACAGACACACAGAGACACACACACCGACAGACACACAGACAGACAGACAGAAAGGCAGACAGGCAGACAGACACACAGAGACACACACACCGACAGACACACAGACAGACAGACAGAAAGGCAGACAGGCAGACATTCACAGACAGATAGACACACACACACACCAACAAACACACAGACAGACAGACAGACAAACACACAGACGGACAGACAGACAGACAGACAAACACACAGACAGACAGACAGACAAACACACAGACACACAGAGACACACACACCGACAGACACACAGACAGACAGACAGACAAACACACAGACAGACAGACAGACAAACACACAGACAGACAGACAGACAAACACACAGACGGACACACAGACAGACAGACAGAAAGGCAGACAGGCAGACAGACACACAGAGACACACACACCGACAGACACACAGACAGACAGACAGAAAGGCAGACAGGCAGACAGACACACAGAGACACACACACCGACAGACACACAGACAGACAGACAGACAAACATACAAACACAGACAGACAGACAAACACACAGACACACAGACACACAGACACACAGACACACAGAGACACACACACCGACAGACACACAGACAGACAGACAGAAAGGCAGACAGGCAGACATTCACAGACAGACAGACACACACACACACAGACAGACAGACAAACACACAGACAGACAGACAAACAAACACACAGACAGACAGACAAACACACAGACAGACAGACAGACAAACACACAGACAGACAGACAAACACACAGACAGACAGACATACACACAGACGGACAGACAGACAGACAGACAGAAAGGCAGACAGGCAGACAAACACAGACAGATAGACACACACACACATACCAACAAACACACAGACAGACACACAGAAGGACAGACAGACAGACAGACAGACAGACAGACAGACAGATAGACACACACACACACACCAACAAACACACAGACAGACAGACAGACAAACACACAGACAGACAGACAGACAAACACACAGACAGACAGACATACACACAGACGGACAGACAGACAGACAGACATACACACAGACGGACAGACAAACATACAGACAGACAGACAGGCAGGCAGACAGACAGACAGACACACAGACAGACACACACACACACACAGACAAACACACAGACAGACACACAGAAAGACACACAGACAGACAGACAGACAGACAAACACACAAACACACAGAGAGACAGACAGACACACAGACAGACAGGCAGACAGACACACAGACAGACAGACAGACAGACACACACACACACACACAGACACCCAGATAGACAGGCAGACACACAGACAGACACACACTCACACACACACACACACCCTGACACACAGACAGACAGACACACACACACACACCCCGACAGACACACACACACACACACAGACACACAGACAGACAGACAGACAGACAAACACACAGACAGACAGACAGACACACACACACACACACAGACACCCAGATAGACAGGCAGACACACAGACAGACACACACTCACACACACACACACACCCTGACACACAGACAGACACACACACACACACACACCCCGACAGACACACACACACACACACAGACACACAGACAGACAGACAGACAGTCCTCTTTATGGTGACAGTAGAATTCTGGGATTTAAACAGAATTCTCGATTACAGAAAGAGTTCTGGGATTTAAGTCATTATTCTGAAATTGAACTCCGAATTCTAGGGAAGTTGTAAAATTGGGGTTAAAGTCAGAATTCTGAGATTAAAGTGAGAAATCTAAGAATAATATTTTTCTGGAATTTAAACCAGAATTATGAGGTTAAAGCTAGAGTTCCTAGGATTAAAGTCAGAATTCTGGGATTAAACGCAGTGTTCTGGGACCAGCATTAGAATTCTGAGATTAGTGTTTCTGGGATTTAATTCAGAATACTGGGTTTAAATTGAATTCTAAGATTAATAATGTATTTCTGGGATTTAAAGTCAGACTTCTTGTTTTAAAGATAGAATTCTGAGATTAGTTCTGTTTCCTTGGATTTAAACCAGAATTCAAGGATTAGAAACAGAATTTCAGGAATTCAAATCTGAATTCTGGCATCTATTGTTGTTGTTATTATTATTATGGTTACTATCATTTAATAGTGACTTGAATTCAGACTTTAATCCTGACAAGTTTCATTGAATTCTGACTTTTTCACAGACTTAAAACAAAAACAACCGTGATTTCTTTTTTTCCGTGGCCCTAATCCTCTTTTATAAAAATGTGTGGAGCCCCTTTTAAAATCAGGGTCAAACAGTTCACACTGGCCTGACTCTGGATTACAGACTCTTCTGGTTTAAATAATCCTTTAATCCCTCGTTTATTGCTAACAGAAACCAGTGAAACCAAAGCGTTTCCTTTCTGTTAGATCAGCTTTCAGTCCTGAAGTTGACGCTGTAATCTGAGACTGATCCAGATTATTCCTTCACTCAACAGCACGCTCCAGAAGATCTATCTTCATTACTGTCTCAATTCTTTGTTTTATTATTAATTATTAAATTAAGACCTGGTCTCCATCACTGTTGAAGATTTTGTTTGTTTGTCGGAGAGGCAGGGCGAGAGACTGGCTTTGACCTCTGCTGGCTGTAGTACCCTCAGTGACCTTCAGTGGGCGCCAGAGCAGAACAAACAGTTCCTGCATGAGGCAGCTTTAAAACAACATCCAGATATCATTAGAAAATTAAACACCTCCATTAAAATGATGAAGTTAGAGCCAAATTTTAAAAAAACAAAACAAAGGAGGCTAAAATAAATTGGATAAAAATGTTCTTTGAATGTAATTACTGAAACCTTTGCTCAGAGCATCATCCATCATCCCAACCACATCTGCTCATGCTGCTCAGTGTGTGTTTGTGTGTGAGGGGGGATCAATAACAAGATGGCCGCCTTGATTAAAGTACTGTAAGTGTGTGGATGCTACAACAAAAATCAATAACAGTTTATTGAATTAATTATTGAGCAGTGTGTGTATGTCTGCAGAAAATGTAAAGGCATGATAAAACATGATCTCAGTAAAAGGATCAGAGGGTAAACTTTGATAATCAAGGTGGAGGTATGTCTGTGAAACCTCTGGACCAGAGAAAGAGTTATTTTATGAGACTGAAAAATGTTAGGAACTTTGGACTTCAGGTTGTGAACTAATGTGCTGGAGTATGGTCACAATCACTAATGTTCAAGAAAACCACCTGATCCACCTCTAATCTCAGTCCTTGACCCTTTGTTAGACTTCCTGCCTCTTTTCCCCCATGTGGTTGAGTCTGCTCTGATTGGCTGTCGTGGTTGGTCAGTGCTGCTTGATACCGTGTTTTCAACAACTCTGCATTCATTTGAACATCTCTGCTCTGCACTGGGCTGAACAAATGGCTTAACGTGATGATGAAACAATGGTAGGATGTCACAGTGGTAGGTCTATTTGGGGAGGTCAGGGAAACAAACAGTTTAGGGAGTTACTGGCACCATAAACAAGGCGAGAGGAGGAAATCCTGGGGCTTTCACCTTTCTGTATTGTGCATAGAAGTACTCTATTCGGGACCCACCACCACCACTTAATTTCAAGCTGTGACCCAAGTCGAGGGAAATTTTCAACATCTCAAACTTATTTAATACAAAGATGCTGCACTTTGAACCTGAGATAGTACAGAATATCACAGCATGCCAACACAAAAAAGTGACCTGCATGTGGGGATGCTAGAGAGGGAAGTATTCTACTTTTTACTCCCAATTAGCTGCATTTTAATTGAAACAAGAAAGTGTATCTTAGGAACACAAAGCCTTAAGTAACACTATTCAATCAGCAGCATTACATAAGCCATGATCATGGGGCTGTCACAACACACAAAACACTTCAGTAACTTCAGCCTTTTTTAACAGACTCAACAGAGCTTTAATGCACAAATATGAAAGAAAAAGTCCAACGACTGAGAAGTCACTTCAAAATTATTAACAATATGTAGCTTAAACTGAGTACCTACTTATTGTTAATATAACAAACACCTATGGATTGAAATGTGTTAATAGGCATTTCTAGATATTATCACCACCTATTGTTCTGGAGTGTGAAAAGACAACACTCCACTGCATAAAAAATCCTCTTCAAAATAAAAGCACAGGACTTTTTATTTTTTTTCCCCAGGCATCGGCTTTCGACCCATTGAAAAAGGGTCCGCGACCCACCAGTTGAGAATCATTGCTCTATTGCATGTAGGAGATACGTTTAACACATAAAAACTGGAAAAAACTCACACTTTGGGCTCTTTGGTAAGACTTCTTACTTCCTCTTTATATCATATCTTTCACATTTTGACATGAAGAAGAACATTTTGATGTTGATTAAGGGTATGAGTATTTTCTCAGTTAACATGGATATATATTTCATTGTCAAATTTATTTCCTTCAACTAAGTCATGATTGTTTGAGGGCCTAGAAATTATGCGTTTTTTTTCTTACCTGGATGTTGTCCCTTACTCTGAGAGATTTCTAAGGAGCAGTGCGGCATCCAGTCACTTTGTTTTTTTTCTTCCAGTTTTCAGACAATATTTATGAACAGCAGCACCATCTAGTGGATATAATCACTGTAATAAACACTATTTAATGGGGTGAATGAAGGAATGACATTTATTTTGGTGCAGTTGCAATAAAACAACTCAGAAGATCACAGTAAAAATTCAAAGTTTTAAGCTGACCGAAAGGGTGTAGGCAGAAGTCAAAGCTTATTTAAGCCTACCCCTTCAACAAAAGCTTAACTGTCACAGAAAAAAATTACAGCATGAACAATGCTGACGTAGTGTTGTTGTTTACATTCATTAGAAATATGTACATAATAACATCGACATATTAACTTACATGATCCATGGTGTTTTTCAAAACCAGTTGATTCTTATAGAGTCTTTTGAGCCTTACCAATGTTGTGCATGTTTTTATATTTTCAGAAGAAGAATTCCACAAATTTGCCCCTGTACCTGACAGACAATGAGATTTGACATTTGTAGTTTTGTTTTTTGAAACATAAATGTTCCTCTAAGGTCGTATTGACCAACTCTCATCATGAACAACTTCTGGATACTTTTTGGTAATTGTCCTGTTTTAGCTTTGTACATTGTTTGTATCATACTGTATTCAACTAAATCTGAGATTTTAGAATATTTAGCTGCAAAAATAGAGGATTGATTGGCTCACGGTAGGGTTTTTTACTGATAATTTGTATGGATATTTTTGCAGCAGAAAGACAGAGTTTGTGTTTGTTTTATAAGTGTTTCCCCAAACCTCTGCACAGTATGTCATGTATGGGACGATGAGTGAGTAATAGAGAGTGCACAAAGACTTCTGGTTTAGGAAATCTTGAGCTTTATACAGAATTGTACTGGATTTGGACATTTTGGCTGTAACATGGTTTATATGAGGTGAATGAGGATAAACAGTCAAAAATAAGTTTTCAGATTTTTAAACACAGCAATATGGCAACCACACAGTTACAGTACCAGTCAAATGGTTAATAATTGTAAACTTGTTATCAATAAAATCAGTTATGATATTTGCAATACTCAAACAGCTCTACCTCTTTCTACTGTAACAACAGGGAAGACCGTCCATTAAACATCAGATATTTAGGACTTAGCTGACTTTGGTTCACTGTAATAATCAAGTACCCATCTCAAATATCTTTATTAAGGTTTTTATGTAAAGTTGGTCTCATTTCTTAACTTAAGTTGTCAATACTTAAAACATTTGGTTTGAGGTTAAGCATTGGATGTTGGTTTGATGCAGGAATGATCAATCAGGCATTTTTTATTACCCAGACTCAAAGATCCAGTGAAGACAGTTACATTGAAATTTTGACTTTTACAGCTTTTTTGTTTTAACAGTGTTGGAGAGGGGAATCTGGCCAAAGATCAGGCTGATTATCTTGTAGTGTTCCCCCTGCTTACTGGAAGAACTGAACCCTTCAGAAGCACTCTAACACCCCTAAGGGTCTCATCTCAGACTTGCCTCAGATCTTAGAATAATCTTAGTTTTGACTGATTGATTTGATCTTTTAACAAAACAGTTTAGATTTGGTTTCAAACTGAGGAGAGATGACGAAGCAGAAAATCTACCGATGTGGCTCCTAGAGAAAAGTTTAGTGCATGAACTCTGAGCAGCTCCGGGAGGTGGGTTCGGATATTTCTTTGGCGGATCAAATAACGGCAGTCGCGTGTTATAAGCGTGTGTGGAATGTAAGACCTAACAGCGTACACAACACCTCCTCACTGGCACGAGGCCACAAACACACTCAGGCCTGGACAAACAAACACACCTCAGAGCTAATGCGAGGCTGGCACCGAGCCGCTGTCTGCTCCAACAATGGACGCACACACAGTGTGAGCTAACAAGCTAACGTTATAATTAATAACCAGTCTGACCAGTTCAGTCCGAGCACAGCAGACTGGGTTACACTCGAACATTGAAACTGTTTAATATGATATCAGCCAACACATTCTTCACGCCGGGTCAAACTGAGAGCTGGTTTCACTGACGCTGAACCAACCGTCAGCCATTTTGTCAATGAGCAAAAGTGTGAAGGGGCTCAGTTTGATGATCACAGTAAGAAGATGAGTTTTGTTCCTGAGAAGATGAAAAGAAAGACAAAATACTGTTGAAGAGTTCAGGAGAGTTTGGGGAGACAGAGCAGGACGAAGACAACCAATCAGTGATCAACAGCATCTTTATGTCACATCTTAGTAATTGTTAAGCTTGTTTGGAAACTAGCCCGAGGTGATACTCAGACTTAGTGACATAAAGCCAGATAACGCCAGTCTTCAAGTCAAGTCAAGTTTTGTTGTCATTTCAGCCAAAGACACGTATAAAATGAAACAGAAGTCCTGCTGGAGACTCTGAAGTCCACTTTGTCTTCCAGAATTAGAGATTAGAGTAAGACAGACGAGAGGGACGGTCGACTGAGGTTTGCCTTACAAAGGCCTTGGCTCCCTAACCATGTTTTTTGTCATTTTGCACACTGTTTACGGCGACCTTCCCTCCAGCAACCCAAAACAGACGAGTATGGAAAGCTGTTTGGGCATAAAATTGATATCGGGGATATCAACCACAGTTCAGCTCTACTAGTACTCAAGAGAACATGTACGAAATTTCGGTCAACTAGTGCACAAATAGACTTTATTAGTGAAACAAAAAGTGTCACTAGTACTACTATTAGACTGTCTTTAGTACTACTGGTAGACTTAAAAATCTTCACTAGTACTACAAGTAAGCCTTATATGATAATAAGGGTTTGGAAAAGCAAATTTAGGCTTCCCATTGGCTTTCCAGAATATTACAACCAATCAGGGTGCTGATTTGGTTATAATCCGTCCTACTTCATTTGCATAAGGTCGGCCAGTACTACTAGTAAAGCTTTGAGTTTTTACTGTTAACATTTTTTAAGTCTACTAGTACTACAAGTAACACAAAACTGTTTATGAGTAGATGATTTTGCTTTACTAGTAAGGTCTACTCATGCACTAATGTGCCAAAAACCTTTACTAGTAAAACAATTTTTTTTGTTTACTAGTACTTCTAGTTATCTCAGAGTATCTCAATGGAAGTACTGGTAGACTGTTTTTAGTCTGCTAGTCATACAAGTAAAGCCAAAAGATTCACTAGTAGTACCAGTAGACCTGATGCAAATGAAGTAGGAGGGATTATAACCAAATCCAGCACCCTGATTGGTTGTAATATTCTGAAAAGCCAAAGGGAAGCCTGAATTTGCTTTTCCAACCCCTTTATTAGCATATAAGGCTTACTTTTGGAATTTCCCCCTGTGGGACTAATAAAGGAATATCTTATCTTATCTTATCTTATCTTATCTTGTAGTACTAACATTTTTAAGTCTACTAGTAGATCCAAAACAGTCTGCTAGTAGTACTACTGACACTTTTTGCTTCACTAGTAAAGTCTACTCACACACTAGTTGACCAAATTTGAGTACTAGTAGAGCTGAACTGTGGTTGATATCACTGATATTAATTCTCTCCATATGTGAGTAGGTTGAACGAAGGTTTGGTTGAGATGACACGTGGAGTATGGCAGAGCCCCATATGATGCATCAATGTTCCCGAGCCTCCTCTGATAATCAAACCTCTGATGTCGACCAATTCTTTTTACAGGTTACGATCCACCATTTTGATTATCTCTTCTACACTGTAGGATCCAGAGAGTGGGACTGAAAGCAAGTGGAAATGGCCTAACATTCTATCTGCTTGTAATTATTGATCAGACCGGTGTTGTAAAACTCCTGTCGTTAACTCCCACAGTCTAGAAAAGATATGAGAGGACCTGGTTTCTGACTGTAGACCAAATACTGGCAAAAACAGTCTCAGTTCTCAATAATGACATCCCATCCTCCATCATTTTTATTTGCTGATGATTTATTCATTCCTATAAACAGATATCTGCACGTTTCAGTCAATTATGGATCAATTATTTCAGCTCAAGCCAAAAATCTGTTTGGCATTGAGTCACAGAAAAAAAATCAGCATTGCAGATTTTCTGGGAAGTATTAGACATGATGGATCCAACCTGTTTTCAGCAATTAAACATTTTAAATTTTAGTATGTAGGTTTTTGTCTGTATTAGTTCAGACAATGGATGAGCAGAAAATCATAATATATAAACCATAGAGAGCACAGAAAAGGACTGGTGAAAGTGGATTTAAGGACAAAGTCGAAACTGATTTTAGAGAATTATTTTAAAATACTCCTCAAACTTTGGCACGTAGGTTTGTTCATTAAAACCAACATATATATGTAGAGAAGTGCTCAGTCAGAGTCTGAGATCGATGTGTGATGCTGTGCCCTGTTTGGCAGTGGTCCTCGCCGTGTAGATGACGGATGTTTCAGAGCGAGGACGGCGTCGTACCGCGCTGCAGCCGCATTAATAAACGCTGATGAGCCTGTTTCTTCTTTAAAAGCCGTTTCTGCTTTATTAGACGGAGCACGATGAATGGGGACAGGCGGAGACTGATGGGCGCAGGCCGTAAAGGTCAGAGCGACGGCCATGTTCGACATCGCTCGTGGAGGTAATATAAAGCCAGCTGCTGTCTCTTGCTAATGAAGCACGGTGAGTTTTAACAGCAAATCAGAAAAGACAGAGGCCAGGTGGCACAAAATCAATCCAGGTCTATTTGACTTTACTTTTACATTTCGATATTAAAAACAGACGAGCAGCTGTTCTGCTGCTGGTGCTGCTGAAAGGATCATTTAAGGACAAGTCCAGAATTTTCTGTCCAAATTACAAACTGATCTGAATATGGAACCAGAGGGAGGGCCGGGCCAACAGCGAGGGGAGCTGACGGAGAGTTATCAAAACACGGTAAAGGACATTTTGTTCAAGACTTTATTTCTACAGTATCACTGTGTGTTGACAAATTTTACGCAAGCTTAAAAACTTCCAACGTTTAATCCAACAGGCTTTTAAACATTAGCAAGAGTTGACCTCCACTGCCCTTTACTACCTTCAGTTACAGCTGGTTCATCTCTGTTGGTGAAAGTTGGGCCCGTAGGCTCCTGTTGTACAGCTTTAGGCGCCCTTTGTGCATTACCCATGCTTCACATCTATGTTGGCGAATGTTTAAAATCATCCACAATTACTCAGGAGGCCGTAAAGGAACACACCCCACCTGCACAAAATTTCCCTCCACTTTAGATTTCTTTACCTGTGTTGAACTCAATAAAACTGACACCTGTAAAGTGCTTTCTCCAAAGCTTTGTTTGGTTAATCTCAGTTACTATACCTTGACGTTTGAAGGCAGCTTCAGGAGCAGATCCAGCAGGACAGAAGGTCAGAAGACTTTATGGCCTTGACGTGTGATCTTTGACTTTCAGGATGTAGTCGACTCTTTCTGCTAATATGCAAAAAAATGTGAATACTCTCCATCAAAGTGGCCTTGAAACATTGTGACCTAGACTGGTCTGGATGGACATGAGGACAACCTGAGCTCAAGGCCATGCTGGTGACAAAGGAGCATTTCTCAGTTCTCCAAAATGGGTCTGGAAAAAGTTTGAGTGTGGAGGCACTCATTGGGTTAATTGTTGAGCAGCAGTTAGTATGTTGGTATGCAGTTATTCATCCTCACATAGAGCACCATACAGACTCTTTAACCATTAAACTACGAACACACACCAAACACACAGACACACACGGAGATACTGAGACTCCTCTGAGCTTAAACTAAAGGAGTGTGACACAGGTAGAGTGACAAGATCTTTGTGAACGTTCACACCATAAATGAAGTCCATGAAGCCGGTTAGTGTCACTTTGTTTTTTACAGCATCAATCCAAACACCATAAAATAAGAACAACCTCCACTGAGGCATCCCCAACCTTGTCATGCGAGTTATTGTGAAAAATGTGGAAAACTGTTTTGTCAACAAATTACTGGAAAATCCTGGATCCACATCCAGCTACAGATCACCACTGAAGTGCATTGGAATATAACTTTTTGATTCATATTCCAAGCTAAAAGCGTCTCCATTAAAACAATTGTTTTCTTTGTGACAGCACGTCTGCTGAAATTCGTCCCTGAAATTGATCTGAATTTACCCTGTTATGGAGCATGTGTGAATGCAAGCAGCAGAACTTATTTGCTGCCCCTGAAGTATTTCCCATTTCCCCTGACAGAGGGACAAACTGCAGGACTTCCTGCTGTGAGGATGAAGTGTGAACATGAAACTCAGGGCATCATCTCTGTAGGTTCCCCAAGTATTCAGTTACACTTCCTGGTTTTTCTGTGAGAGTAAATGGGTTTCTGTCTGGAAAATATATGCAGAGTAGCCTTAAAGGTGCAAAATGATTACAGTTATTAAAAGTCTTCGAAGAAAAGAGAGAAGTTTGCAGATTGTAATTGTTGCATTCATATTTCTGGATATTTATTGAGAGTTATGTGGATCCTCAAGGTTTGCTTTTTAATTACAAGGATGTTTCAGATTAATGGTTTTATTTTGTTATTCAATATGCTTTTATTCTGAAGTCTCTTCCATGATATACCTTTTTTTCTGGATGTTCGCATGCCTTTTGAAAGTCGATAAGCTGCAGACAAAATTGACTTAGATCTAAGTTTGGGGCTATTTAAATTCCTTCCTTTAACATGCAGCCAGGGAGGTGGGTTATTTATGTGTGTTTGTCTGAATAGTTTAGAAGTTTACATGCTGTTCATGAAAATGTTTATGTATTTTCTTGAATAATACTGTCTGTTCGTTACGCCTATTGTCTAGTTTTCACAGTGGATTTGGAGGACAAGCTTCAAATAAACCACTCGTGTCTGTCTCTGCCTGGAAGGAGTTACACAGATGTTTGAAGAGTTTTAATCCCATCACCATAAAATCGACTTTATTACAGGACCCTCAGACTGTACCCTAATTAACCCTCCTCCTCCTCTGCTGAAGTTTTCTCCCTGACTGATCACTCCATCCAGAGGTCAAAGGTCAGCAGCATCCATACACTTATACATGACATATTACCTGAAAACAATTAGAGAGAAACACACTCAATCTGTGACCGTGTGTGTGTGTGTGTGTGTGTGTTTGTGGGGGGGTTAATGTATGCATATTTGTGTCTGCATTCCTCACTGCAGAGGCTCCTCGTTAATCCCTCATCAATCAGCTAATTACTGTGAGAGACGGATCAATACAGGACACACACAGCAGAGCACAGCAGCTGTTTGCTCTGGACACAGAGACTTTGTTACGGAAATAATTTAATTTCAGTCACTTTTTAAACAGCTTTAATTTTAGAAAAATCTCTGATAAAGACTTATATTGTAGAATAGAAAGTAATGCAGTGAAATCAAGAATATGTACACATCAAATATATAAACATCTGAAATTAAAACAGGATATTTAGAGTTCCAACCGATAAACTTTTTTTTTGCAAATATTCACTCATTTTGAATGTGAGACCTGCAACACGTTCAGAAAAAAACTGGGACAGGGCCATGTTCTCTGTGTTATATCACCTTTCCTTTTAACAACACTCACTGACACTAAATGATGAAGCATTGAATTTTTTCTCATTCTTTCAACAGTCTGAAATGTGGACTCAGACCACAGCAGACTTTTCCACTTTGCCTCAGTCCATCTCAGATGAGCTCAGCCCAGAAAAGCCGGCGGTGTTTCTGGGTGTTGTTGATATTTGGCTTTGTCTTTGCATGGTAGAGTTTGACCTTGACCTTGTAGATGTAGAGATGACCTGTGTTAACTGACAATGGTTTTCTGAAGTGTTCCTGAGCCCACGTGCTGATATCCTTTACAGAGTGATGCTGCTTTGTAATGCAGTGCTGACTGAGGGATGGAAGGTCACAGGCATTCAATGTTGGAATTCTGAGATTTCTCTGATTCTGTGAATCTTCTGATGATATCTAAGTCGTACACAGTTGTTGCTTGTGCCTGAGCCTTTCAGGGACGCTCCTTTTATACCCAACCATGACTCATGAGTGAATATTTGCGGGACATTTCATCAGTTTGAACATTAAACAATTTGTCTTTGTTGTGTATTCAATTAAATATAGGTTGAAAAAAGATTTGCTGATAATTTTATCCTGTTTTCTTACACAACATCCCGACTTTGTGCTCCAGTCGTTGCTAAATTCTCACTAAGAGTTAATGCACCAAACTCTGTTCTTGTCAGGCCATCAGGATGAACTTTGAGGCTGTTGTCATACATTAAATAAATAAAAACATGAAATGTAATGAGAATAATTTGAACATTTCTCTCTCGGTAACCAGGGTCACCCAGCAGCTCCAAAGCCTCTGAGCCTGCTCTCTGGTCCCTCTGGCTCAGCTGCTCTGAGGTTGAGGTGGATTTGGTGGTTTGGTCTCAGAGAGGATCTCCTGACTCTGTGAAAGTGACACCGGAGCTGCGGCTTCCTTCAGGAAACTGTCGAGGAAAAGCTGCTACAAGTTGTGACTGTGGGAGAGCGAGGGTCTCACTTCAGTCAGATGTGTCGACTCATTATCTCAGGTGTTTCTGAGGTGAGCCAAGCTGTCGAGTCCTGCGAGAAGGTGGCGAAGAGGCCGTTCCCCCCAATCAGCCGGGAGGATTGAGTTTCAGGGGTCCGGCCTCTTTAATGACCCCTTTCTGTGTCCGACAGCCAGACGACATCGGAGCCTGTGATCCGCACACTCCCTCCGTTCACATTCCTGCTTCGCTGCCCTGAAAGAGCTTCAATCTGTCCGACATCTGCAGCCCGTCTTACCTTGTCATTAGAGCTAGACCACTCGCTCGACCCGCTGCGGACAGCTCTCGCTCCCAACTTTCCCTCGGCCCCGGCTCGCTCTCAGGGGACCTTGGAGAGGGCCGGGACCCTGCGATGAGAACCCCTGGGGAGAAGAAACCCCACCATCGTTACCTGCAGAGGGCGGATCAGGCTGGAGGAGGAGGATGGAGAGGTGGGGGGCTTTTGTTCCTGAGATGAGGACATGGTGAGGAGGGGGAAGGTCCGACTGGTTTAACTGGAAACTGAGCTAAAGAGCAAGGAGGCCGTAGGATTAGAGAGACTCTCTGCTCCACAGGAAACTCAGAGACAAAACTAACTTCAGTGCTCAGCTCAGAGGTCCAAATCATCTGTAATTAAGGAGTCTGTTCACTAAAACCTGCACTGATTGTGTTTATGTTTGAAACATTATACCAGAGTTTGCTTTGAAAGTATGTTTTTGACATAATGAGGGTGAAGGTGTTAAAAAGTTGAACTGCAAGGACAGGGAGACGAGAGTGAAGCAGTTAATGATGCACAGACAGAAAAGAAGAAAAGATCAAACAAAACTGAATTCATTTACCTGTTGTGAAGCAACTTACACTGGCCTCAAAACATATGAAATTTCCAGTGATATTCAGTTGCAGACATGATTTTCAATATCGAGCGTGTTGCTGGAGTTGCGCAGCGCTCCGGTGATTTCAGTAGTTTGGAGGAAGGTGGTTTTAGGACTTGATTTTTGCAGTCTGTAGTGTAGGCCTTACAATCAAAATCAGACATGTTTTATATTAAAATAAGACTTAGTTGGTAGTAGTTAGCTCCTTAGGTCTCTGTAGCATCCTAAATGGGGATTTGGAAGGTTGCATCAATTTCAGTCCTCTTAAATCACTCTACATTATTGTAAAGTTATTGTGGTATGAAATCAAAAGTGGCACATGGCAAAGTGTCCTTGGGCAAGAAACTTGCTGCGTCAGTGCCATGTAAACAGGCATAAAAGGGCATGAATTCTGACATGTTTCCTGATTTTATTAAAATGTTGGATGTCATCTACTCCTACAGTCAGCATACATTTTATTTTCAAGCATCAGCTGTTGCAGTAATTGATACTGTTGGAAGACTGACAGAGAAACTCCAAAAATAAAAGAATGAATCAGGGGGACAAGGATTTTGAGAAGAAAACGACATGCTAACATGTGACTTTTTACTCGGGTCTAGGCCCAAAAAAGAAATTACGCTAATAAATGATGTTTTGGGTCTTAAACAGGCAGGAAAACATACTTATGCAGAAGGTTTGGTCATAATTGATCTAAAAAATGACTTTTAAGTTTTTTTCCTGAGGTCAGATGTTGGATAAAAACGACATGCTAACATATGACTTTTCAGCAGGTCTGGGCCTGAAAAAAATTGTGCTGATATATGACTTTTTGGGTCTTAAACAGGGAGGAAAATATGCCTATGCAGACGGTACTGTCATATTTCACCTAAAAAATGATGTATAAGGATTCGTCCCTTGGGTCAGATATATATAAAAAAACAACATGCTAATATATGACTTTTTATGCTAATACATGACATTCTGGCTCTTAAACAGGCAAGCATGCCTGTGCATAAGGTTTGGTCATATTTGACCTATAAAAAGGATTTTAAAGCTTTTTCTCTTACGTCAGAAGCTTGAAAAAAAACACATATGACTTTATAGTCAGTTCTGGGCCAAAAGAAAAGATGCTCAAACATGAATTTTGAGTGTTAAACAGGCACAGGGGGTAGTGCACGTGCCTCACAGCAAGAAGGACGCCTGTTCGATCCCCAGGTTGGGCAGGGCCTTCTGTGTGGAGTTTGCATGTTCTTTCCGTGCATAAATGGGTTCTCTCTGGACATTCCAGCTTCATCCCACAGACCAAAAACATGCTCATTAGGTCAACTGGTGATTCCAAATTGCCCTGAAGAATGAGTGTGAGCATGAGAGGTTGTTTGTCTCTCGATGTGGCCCTGCGATCGACTGGCAGCCGGTTCAGAGGGTACCCTGCCACTCACCCACTGACAGCTGGGATAGGCTCCAGTCACCCCGTGACCCCGAAAGAGACAGTCAGTATAAAAAATGAATGAATGAATGACGCTTTGGGTGTTAAGCAGGGAAAAAAAAACATGCTAGTGAGCCTTTTTCTCTCAGCTCAGGATTTGAAAAAACATTAAGGCTAACATATGACTTTTTTTCCATTTCAAACTCAGAAAAAAAATATGCTCAAACATGACTTTTTGGGTATAAAACGGGCCAAAAAACATGCGAGTGCAGACGGTTTGGTCATATTTGGCTTCAAAATGGACTTATAAGCCTTTTTCTCGCAGCTCAGGATTTGAAAAAACACTAAGGCTAACATATGACTTTTTTTCCATTTCAACTTAGAAAAAAAATGCTCGAACATGGCTTTTTGGGTGTAAAACGGGCCAAAAAACATGCTAGTGCAGACAGTTAGGTCATATTTGGATTCAAAATGGACTCATAAGCCTTTTTCTCTGAGCTAATGGATTTGAAAAAACACTAAGGCTAACATATGACTTTTTTTCCATTTCAAACTCAGAAAAAAAATATGCTTAAACATGACTTTTTGGGTGTAAAACGGGCCAAAAAAAAATGCTGGCACAGACGGTTTGGTCATACGTTGGCTTCAAAATGGACTTATGAGCCTTTTTCTCTCAGCTCAGGATTTGAAAAACACTAAGGCTAACATATTTCTTTTCTTCCATTTCGGACTCCAAAAAAAAAATAGCTCAAACATGACATTTTGGGTGTAAAACGGGCCAAAAAACATGCTGGTGCAGATGGTTTGGTCAAACGTGGCTTCAAAATGGACTTATAAGCCTTTTTCTCTCAGCTCAGGATTTGAAAAAACACTAAGGCTAAACATATGACTTTGTTTCCAGTTCAGGACTCCGAAAAAAAATATGCTCAAACATGACTTTTTGGGTTTAAAACGGGCCATAAAACATGCCTGTGCAGACGGCTTGGTCATATTTGTTTTCAAAATGGACTTATGAGCCTTTTTCTCTCAGCTCAGGATTTGAAAAAACACTAAGGCAATCATTTGACTTTTTTTCCATTTCGGATTCCGAAAAAAAATATGCTCAAACATGACTTTTTGGGTGTAAAACGGGCCAAGAAACATGCTAGTGCAGACGGTTTGGACAAACATTTCTTTTTGGTTGCAAAACGGGCCAAAAAACATGCTAGTGCAGACGGTTTGGTCATATTTGGCTTCAATAAGAACTTACCAGCCGTTTTTTCTCAGCTCAGGAAAAAAAAAAACACTAAGGCTAACATATGACTTTTTTTCCATTTCGGACTCCAAAAAAAAAATATGCTCAAACATGACTTTTTGGGTGTAAAACAGGCCAAAAAACATGCTGGTGCAGACGGATTGGTCATATTTGGCTTCAAAGTGGACTTATAAGCCTTTTTCTCTCAGATGAAAGACTTGAAAAACACTAAGGCTAACATATGACTTTTTTTCCCTTTCAGTCTCCAAAAAAATATATGCTCAAACATGACTTTTTGGGTGTAAAATGGGCCAAAAAACATGCTGGTGTAGACGGTTTGGTCATACGTTGCTTCAAAATGGACTTATAAGCCTGTTTCTCTCAGCTCAGGATTTGAAAAAACACTAAGGCTAACATATGACTTTTTTTTCAATTCGGACTCCAAAAAAAAAATAGCTCAAACATGACTTTTTGGGTATAAAATGGGCCAAAAAACATGCTGGTGCAGACGGTTTGGACATATTTGGCTTCAAAATGGACTTATAAGCCTGTTTCTCTCAGCTAATGGATTTGAAAAAACACTAAGGCTAACCTATGACTTTTTTTCCCTTTCGGACTCCGAAAAAAAATATGCTCAAACATGACTTTTTGGGTGTAAAATGGGCCAAAAAACATGCTGGTGCAGACGGTTTGGTCATATTTGGCTTCAAAATGGACTTATAAGCCTTTTTCTCTCAGCTCAGGATTTGAAAAAACACTAAGGCTAACATATGACTTTTTTTCCAGTTCGGACTCCGAATAAAAATATGCTCCAACATGACTTTTTGGGTTTAAAACGGGCCATAAATCATGCCAGTGCAGACGGTTTGGACATATTTGGCTTCAAAATGGACTTATAAGCCTTTTTCTCTCAGCTAATGGATTTGAAAAAACACTAAGGCTAACCTATGACTTTTTTTCCATTTCAGACTCTGAAAAAAAATATGGTCAAAAGTGGCTTTTTGGGTGTAAAACAGGCCAAGAAAGATGCTGGACCAGACAGTTTGGTCATATTTGGCTTCAAAATGGACTTATAAGCCTTTTTCTCTCAGCTCAGGATTTGAAAAAACACTAAGGCTAACATATGACTTATTTTTCCACTTCAGACTCCGATAAAAAATATGCTCAAACATGACTTTTTGGGTGTAAAATGGGCCAAAAAACATGCTGGTGTAGACGGTTTGTTAAAACGTGGCTTCAAAATGGACTTATAAGCCATTTTCTCTCAGCTCAGGATTTGAAGAAAAACTAAGGCTAACATATGACTTTTTTTCCCTTTCAGTCTCCGAAAAAAAATATGCTCAAAAATTAATTTTTGGGTTTAAAACGGGCCATAAAACATGCCAGTGCAGACGGTTTGGACATATTTGGCTTCAAAATGGACTTATAAGCCTGTTTCTCTCAGCTAATGGATTTGAAAAAACACTAAGGCTAACCTATGACTTTTTTTCCATTTTGGACTCCGAAAAAAAATATGCTCAAACATGTCTTTTTGGGAGTAAAACGGGCCAAAAAACATGCTGGTGCAGACGGTTTGGTCATATTTGGCTTCAAAATGGACTTATAAGCCATTTTCTCTCAGATAAAGGATTTGAAAAACACTAAGGCTAACATATGACTTTTTTTCCAATTCAGACTCCGAAAAAAAATATGCTCAAACATGACTTTTTGGGTGTAAAATGGGCCAAAAAACATGCTGGTGCAGACGGTTTGGTCATAAGTTGCTTCAAAATGGACTTATAAGCCTTGTTCTCTCAGCTCAGGATTTGAAAAAACACTAAGGCTAACCTATGACTTTTTTTCCATTTCAGACTCTGAAAAAAAATATGCTCAAAAGTGACTTTTTGGGTGTAAAACGGGCCATAGAACATGCCAGTGCAGACGGTTTGGACATATTTGGCTTCAAAATGGACTTATAAGCCTGTTTCTCTCAGCTAATGGATTTGAAAAAACACTAAGGCTAACATATGACTTTTTTTCCATTTCAGACTCTGAAAAAAAATATGGTCAAAAGTGACTTTTTGGGTGTAAAACGGGCCATAAAACATGCTGGTGCAGACGGTTTGGTCATATTTGGCTTCAAAATGGACTTATAAGCCTTTTTCTCTCAGCTCAGGATTTGAAAAAACACTAAGGCTAACATATGACTTTTTTTCCAGTTCGGACTCCGAATAAAAATATGCTCAAACATGACTTTTTGGGTGCAAAACGGGCCATAAAACATGCTGGTGCAGACGGTTTGGTCATAAGTTGCTTCAAAATGGACTTATAAGCCATTTTCTCTCAGATAAAGGATTTGAAAAACACTAAGGCTAACAAATGACTTTTTTTCCTGTTCGGACTCCAAAAAAAAAAAAAGCTCAAACATGACTTTTTGGGTGTAAAACTGACCAATAAAGATGCTGGACCAGACAGTTTGGTCATATTTGGTTCAAAATGGACTTATAAGCCTTTTTCTCTCAACTCAGGATTTGAAAAAACACTAAGGCTAACATATGACTTTTTTTCCACTTCAGACTCCGAAAAAAATTATTCTAAAACATGACTTTTTGGGTGTAAAACGGGCCAAAAAACATGCTGGTGCAGACGGTTTGGTCATACGTTGCTTCAAAATGGACTTATAAGCCTTTTTCTCTCAGCTCAGGATTTGAAAAAACACTAAGGCTAACATATGACTTTTTTTCCCTTTCAGTCTCCAAAAAAATATCTGCTCAAACATGACTTTTTGGGTGCAAAACGGGCCATAAAACATCCTGGTGCAGACGGTTTGGTCATATTTGGCTTCAAAATGGACTTATAAGCCTTTTTCTCTCAGCTCCGGATTTGAAAAAACACTAAGGCTAACATATGACTTTTTTTTCACTTCGGACTCCAAAAAAAAAAAATGCTCAAACATGACTTTTTGGGTGTAAAATGGGCCAAAAAACATGCTGGTGCAGACGGTTTGGTCATACGTTGCTTCAAAATGGACTTATAAGCCTTTTTCTCTCAGCTCAGGATTTGAAAAAACACTAAGGCTAACATATGACTTTTTTCCAGTTCGGACTCCAAAAAAAAAATATGCTCAAACATGACTTTTTGGGTGTAAAATAGGCCAAAAAACATGCTGGTGCAGACGGTTTGGTCATACGTTGCTTCAAAATGGACTTATAAGCCTTTTTATCTCAACTCAGTATTTGAAAAAACACTAAGGCTAACATATGACTTTTTTTCCATTTCAGACTCCGAAAAAAAATATTCTAAAACATGACTTTTTGGGTGTAAAATGGGCCAAAAAACATGCTGGTGCAGACGGTTTGGTCATACGTTGCTTCAAAATGGACTTATAAGCCTTTTTCTCTCAGCTCAGGATTTCAAAAAAACACTAAGGCTAACATATGACTTTTTTTCCCTTTCAGTCTCCGAAAAAATATCTGCTCAAACATGACTTTTTGGGTGCAAAACGGGCCATAAAACATCCTGGTGCAGACGGTTTGGTCATATTTGGCTTCAAAATGGACTTATAAGCCTTTTTCTCTCAGCTCAGGATTTGAAAAAACACTAAGGCTAACATATGACTTTTTTCCAGTTCGGACTCCGAATAAAAATATGCTCAAACATGACTTTTTGGGTCCAAAACGGGCCATAAAACATGCTGGTGCAGACGGTTTGGTCATATTTGGCTTCAAAATGGACTTATAACCCTTTTTCTCTCAGCTCAGGATTTGAAGAAACACTAAGGCTAACCTATGACTTTTTTTTCACTTCGGACTCCAAAACAATATATGCTCAAACATGACTTTTTGGGTTTAAAACGGGCTATAAAACATGCCAGTGCAGACGGTTTGGACATACGTGGCTTCAAAATGGACTTATAAGCCTTTTTCTCTCAGCTCAGTATTTGAAAAAACACTAAGGCTAAACATATGACTTTTTTTCCACTTCAGACTCTGAAAAAAAACATTCTCAAACATGACTTTTTGGGTGTAAAACGGGCCAAAAAACATGCTGGTGCAGACAGGTTTGGTCATACGTTGCTTCAAAATGGACTTATAAGCCTTTTTCTCTCAGCTCAGGCTTTGAAAGAACACTAAGGCTAACATATGACTTTTTTTCCCTTTCAGTCTCCGAAAAAATATCTGCTCAAACATGACTTTTTGGGTGCAAAACGGGCCATAAAACATCCTGGACCAGACAGTTTGGTCATATTTGGCTTCAAAATGGACTTATAAGCCTTTTTCTCTCAGCTCAGGATTTGAAAAAACACTAAGGCTAACATATGACTTTTTTTTCACTTGGGACTCCAAAAAAAAATGTGCTCAAACATGACTTTTTGGGTGTAAAACGGGCCAAAAAACATGCTAGTGCAGACGGTTTGGTCATACGTTGCTTCAAAATGGACTTATAAGCCACTTTCTCTCAACTCAGTATTTGAAAAAACACTATGGCTAACATATGACTTTTTTTCCATTTCGGACTCCGAAAAAATATATGCTCAAACATGACTTTTTTGGTTTTAAATGGACCATAAAACATGCCAGTGCAGACGGTTTGGACATATTTGGCTTCAAAATGGACTTATAAGCCTGTTTCTCTCAGCTAATGGATTTGAAAAAACACTAAGGCTAATCTATGACTTTTTTCCATTTCAGACTCTGAAAAAAAATATGGTCAAAAGTGACTTTTTGGGTGTAAAATGGGCCATAAAACATGCTAGTGTAGACGGTTTGTTAAAACGTTGCTTCAAAATGAACTTACGAGCCGTTTTCTCTCAGCTCAGGATTTGAAAAAACACTAAGGCTAACCTATGACTTTTTTCCATTTCAGACTCTGAAAAAAAATATGGTCAAAAGTGACTTTTTGCATTTAAAATGGGCCATAAAACATGCTAGTGCATACGGTTTGGACATATTTGGCTTCAAAATGGACTAATAAGCCTGTTTCTCTCAACTCAGGATTTGAAAAAACACTAAGGCTAACATATGACTTTTTTTCCACTTCAGACTCCGAAAAAAAATATTCTAAAACGTGACTTTTTGGGTGTAAAATGGGCCAAAAAACATGCTGGTGCAGACGGTTTGGTCATACGTTGCTTCAAAATGGACTTATAAGCCTTTTTCTCTCAGCTCAGGATTTGAAAAAACACTAAGGCTAACATATGACTTTTTTTTTCACTTCGGACTCCAAAAAAAAATTTGCTCAAACATGACTTTTTGGGTGTAAAATGGGCCAAAAAACATGCTGGTGTAGACAGTTTGGTCATACGCTGCTTCAAAATGGACTGATAAGCCATTTTCTCTCAACTCAGTATTTGAAGAAACACTGAGGCTAACATATGACTTTTTTTTTCACTTCGGACTCCAAAAAAAAATATGCTCAAACATGACTTTTTGGGTTTAAAACGGGCCAAAAAACATGCTGGTGCAGACGGTTTAGACATATTTGGCTTCAAAATGGACTTATAAGCCTGTTTCTCTCAGCTAATGGATTTGAAAAAACACTAAGGCTAACATATGACTTTTTTTTCACTTCGGACTCCGAAAACATATATGCTCAAACATGGCTTGTTTGGTGCAAAACGGGCCATAAAACATGCTGGTGCAGACGGTTCGGTCATATTGGGCTTCAAAATGGACTTATAAGCCTGTTTCTCTCAGCTCCGGATTTGAAAAAACACTAAGGCTAACATATGACTTTTTTTCCAGTTCGGACTCCAAAAAAAAAAAATGCTCAAACATGACTTTTTGGGTGTAAAATGGGCCAAAAAACATGCTGGTGCAGACGGTTTGGTCATACGTTGCTTCAAAATGGACTTATAAGCCTTTTTCTCTCAGCTCATGATTTGAAAAAACACTAAGGCTAACATATGACTTTTTTCCAGTTTGGACTCCAAAAAAAAAATATGCTCAAACATGACTTTTTGGGTGTAAAATGGGCCAAAAAAACATCCTGGTGCAGACGGTTTGGTCATATTTGGCTTCAAAATGGACTTATAACCCTTTTTCTCTCAGCTCAGGATTTGAAGAAACACTAAGGCTAACATATGACTGTTTTTTCACTTCGGACTCCAAAAAAAAAAATATGCTCAAACATGACTTTTTGGGTGTAAAATGGGCCAAAAAACATGCTGGTGCAGACGGTTTGGTCATACGTTGCTTCAAAATGGACTTATAAGCCTTTTTCTCTCAACTCAGTATTTGAAAAAACACTAAGGCTGACATATGACTTTTTTTTCACTTCGGACTCCAAAAAAAAAAAATGCTCAAACATGACTTTTTGGGTGTAAAATGGGCCAAAAAACATGCTGGTGCAGACGGTTTGGTCATACGTTGCTTCAAAATGGACTTATAAGCCTTTTTCTCTCAACTCAGTATTTGAAAAAACACTAAGGCTAAACATATGACTTTTTTTCCACTTCAGACTCTGAAAAAAAACATTCTCAAACATGACTTTTTGGGTGTAAAACGGGCCAAAAAACATGCTGGTGCAGACGGTTTGGTCATACGTTGCTTCAAAATGGACTTATAAGCCTTTTTCTCTCAGCTCAGGCTTTGAAAGAACACTAAGGCTAACATATGACTTTTTTTCCCTTTCAGTCTCCGAAAAAATATCTGCTCAAACATGACTTTTTGGGTGCAAAACGGGCCATAAAACATCCTGGACCAGACAGTTTGGTCATATTTGGCTTCAAAATGGACTTATAAGCCTTTTTCTCTCAGCTCAGGATTTGAAAAAACACTAAGGCTAACATATGACTTTTTTTTCACTTCGGACTCCAAAAAAAAACATGCTCAAACATGACTTTTTGGGTGTAAAATGGTCCAAAAAACATGCTGGTGCAGACGGTTTGGTCATACGTTGCTTCAAAATGGACTTATAAGCCACTTTCTCTCAACTCAGTATTTGAAAAAACACTATGGCTAACATATGACTTTTTTTCCATTTCGGACTCCGAAAAAATATATGCTCAAACATGACTTTTTTGGTTTTAAATGGACCATAAAACATGCCAGTGCAGACGGTTTGGACATATTTGGCTTCAAAATGGACTTATAAGCCTGTTTCTCTCAGCTAATGGATTTGAAAAAACACTAAGGCTAATCTATGACTTTTTTCCATTTCAGACTCTGAAAAAAAATATGGTCAAAAGTGACTTTTTGGGTGTAAAATGGGCCATAAAACATGCTAGTGTAGACGGTTTGTTAAAACGTTGCTTCAAAATGAACTTACGAGCCGTTTTCTCTCAGCTCAGGATTTGAAAAAACACTAAGGCTAACCTATGACTTTTTTCCATTTCAGACTCTGAAAAAAAATATGGTCAAAAGTGACTTTTTGCATTTAAAATGGGCCATAAAACATGCTAGTGCATACGGTTTGGACATATTTGGCTTCAAAATGGACTAATAAGCCTGTTTCTCTCAACTCAGGATTTGAAAAAACACTAAGGCTAACATATGACTTTTTTTCCACTTCAGACTCCGAAAAAAAATATTCTAAAACGTGACTTTTTGGGTGTAAAATGGGCCAAAAAACATGCTGGTGCAGACGGTTTGGTCATACGTTGCTTCAAAATGGACTTATAAGCCTTTTTCTCTCAGCTCAGGATTTGAAAAAACACTAAGGCTAACATATGACTTTTTTTTTCACTTCGGACTCCAAAAAAAAATTTGCTCAAACATGACTTTTTGGGTGTAAAATGGGCCAAAAAACATGCTGGTGTAGACGGTTTGGTCATACGTTGCTTCAAAATGGACTGATAAGCCATTTTCTCTCAACTCAGTATTTGAAGAAACACTGAGGCTAACATATGACTTTTTTTTTCACTTCGGACTCCAAAAAAAAATATGCTCAAACATGACTTTTTGGGTTTAAAACGGGCCAAAAAACATGCTGGTGCAGACGGTTTAGACATATTTGGCTTCAAAATGGACTTATAAGCCTGTTTCTCTCAGCTAATGGATTTGAAAAAACACTAAGGCTAACATATGACTTTTTTTTCACTTCGGACTCCGAAAACATATATGCTCAAACATGGCTTGTTTGGTGCAAAACGGGCCATAAAACATGCTGGTGCAGACGGTTCGGTCATATTGGGCTTCAAAATGGACTTATAAGCCTTTTTCTCTCAGCTCCGGATTTGAAAAAACACTAAGGCTAACATATGACTTTTTTTCCAGTTCGGACTCCAAAAAAAAAAAATGCTCAAACATGACTTTTTGGGTGTAAAATGGGCCAAAAAACATGCTGGTGCAGACGGTTTGGTCATACGTTGCTTCAAAATGGACTTATAAGCCTTTTTCTCTCAGCTCAGGATTTGAAAAAACACTAAGGCTAACATATGACTTTTTTCCAGTTTGGACTCCAAAAAAAAAATATGCTCAAACATGACTTTTTGGGTGTAAAATGGGCCAAAAAACATCCTGGTGCAGACGGTTTGGTCATATTTGGCTTCAAAATGGACTTATAACCCTTTTTCTCTCAGCTCAGGATTTGAAGAAACACTAAGGCTAACATATGACTGTTTTTTCACTTCGGACTCCAAAAAAAAAATATGCTCAAACATGACTTTTTGGGTGTAAAATGGGCCAAAAAACATGCTGGTGCAGACGGTTTGGTCATACGTTGCTTCAAAATGGACTTATAAGCCACTTTCTCTCAACTCAGTATTTGAAAAAACACTAAGGCTAACATATGACTTTTTTTCCAGTTCGGACTCCGAAAAAAAATATGCTCAAACATGACATTGTGGGTGCAAAACGGGCCAAAAAACATGCTGGTGCAGACGGTTTGGTCAGACGTTGCTTCAAAATGGACTTAAAAGCCGTTTTCTCTCAGCTCAGGATTTGAAAAAACACTAAGGCTAACATATGACTTTTTTTCCAGTTCGGACTCCGAATAAAAATATGCTCAAACATGACTTTTTGGGTGCAAAACGGGCAATAAAACATGCTGGTGCAGACGGTTTGGTCATATTTGGCTTCAAAATGGACTTATAACCCTTTTTCTCTCAGCTCAGGATTTGAAAAAACACTAAGGCTAACATATGACTTTTTTTCCATTTCGGACTCCGAAAAAATATATACTCAAACATGACTTTTTGGGTTTAAAACGGGCCATAAAACATGCCAGTGCAGACGGTTTGTTAAAACGTGGCTTCAAAATGGACTTATAAGCCTTTTTCTCTCAGCTCAGGATTTGAAAAAACACTAAGGCTAACATATGACTTTTTTTCCACTTCAGACTCCGAAAAAAAATATTCTCAAACATGACTTTTTGGGTGTAAAATGGGCCAAAAAGTACGCTGGTGCAGATGGTTTGTTAAAACTTGGCTTAGAAATGGACTTACGAGCCTTTTTCTCTCAACTCAGTATTTGAAAAAACACTAAGGCTAACATATGACTTTTTTTTTCATTTCGGACTCCGAAAAAAAATATGCTCAAACATGACTTTTTGGGTGTAAAATGGACCGAAAAACATGCTGGTGCAGACGGTTTGGTCATACGTTGCTTCAAAATGGACTTATAAGCCACTTTCTCTCAGCTCAGGATTTGAAAAAACACTAAGGCTAACATATGACTTTTTTTCCATTTCGGACTCCGAAAAAATATATGCTCAAACATGACTTTTTGGGTTTAAAACGGGCCATAAAACATGCCAGTGCAGACAGTTTGGACATATTTGGCTTCAAAATGGACTTATAAGCCTGTTTCTCTCAGCTAATGGATTTGAAAAAACACTAAGGCTAACCTATGACTTTTTTCCATTTCAGACTCTGAAAAAACAATATGGTCAAAAGTGACTTTTTGGGTGTAAGACGGGCCATAAAACATGCTAGTGTAGACGGTTTGTTAAAACGTGGCTTCAAAATGGACTTACGAGCCACTTTCTCTCAGCTCAGGATTTGAAAAAACACTAAGGATAACATATGACTTTTTTTCCCTTTCAGTCTCCGAAAAAATATATGCTCAAACATGACTTTTTGGGTGCAAAACGGGCCATAAAAAATGCTGGTGCAGACGGTTTGGTCATATTTGGCTTCAAAATGGACTTATAAGCCTTTTTCTCTCAGCTCAGGATTTGAAGAAACACTAAGGCTAACATATGACTTTTTTTCCAGTTCGGACTCCAAAAAAAAATATGCTCAACATGACTTTTTGGGTGTAAAATGGGCCAAAAAACATGCTGGTGTAGATGGTTTGGTCATATTTGGCTTCAAAATGGACTTATAAGCCTTTTTCTCTCAGCTCAGTATTTGAAAAAACACTAAGGCTAACCTATGACTTTTTTTCCATTTAAGACTCTGAAAAAAAATATGGTCAAAAGTGACTTTTTGGGTGCAAAACGGGCCAAAAAACATGCTGGACCAGACAGTTTGGTCATACTTTGGTTCAAAATGGACTTATAAGCCTTTTTCTCTCAACTCAGGATTTGAAAAAACACGAAGGCTAACATATGACTTTTTTTCCAGTTCGGACTCCGAAAAAAAAATATGCTCAAACATGACTTTTTGGGTGTAAAATGGGCCAAAAAACATGCTGGTGCAGACGGTATGGTCATACGTTGCTTCAAAATGGACTTATAAGCCTTTTTCTCTCAACTCAGCATTTGAAAAAACACTAAGGCTAACATATGACTTTTTTTCCCTTTCAGTCTCCGAAAAAATATCTGCTCAAACATGACTTTTTGGGTGCAAAACGGGCAATAAAACATCCTGGTGCAGACGGTTTGGTCATATTTGGCTTCAAAATGGACTTATAACCCTTTTTCCCTCAGCTCAGGATTTGAAGAAACACTAAGGCTAACATATGACTTTTTTTTCACTTCGGACTCCAAAAAAAAAATATGCTCAAACATGACTTTTTGGGTGTAAAATGGGCCAAAAAACATGCTGGTGCAGACGGTTTGGTCATACGTTGCTTCAAAATGGACTTATAAGCCACTTTCTCTCAACTCAGTATTTGAAAAAACACTAAGGCTAACATATGACTTTTTTTCCAGTTCGGACTCCGAAAAAAAATATGCTCAAACATGACATTGTGGGTGCAAAACGGGCAATAAAACATGCTGGTGCAGACGGTTTGGTCATATTTGGCTTCAAAATGGACTCATAACCCTTTTTCTCTCAGCTCAGGATTTGAAAAAACACTAAGGCTAACATATGACTTTTTTTCCATTTCGGACTCCGAAAAAATATATACTCAAACATGACTTTTTGGGTGTAAAACGGGCCATAAAACATGCCAGTGCAGACGGTTTGTTAAAACGTGGCTTCAAAATGGACTTATAAGCCTTTTTCTCTCAGCTCAGGATTTGAAAAAACACTAAGGCTAACATATGACTTTTTTTCCACTTCAGACTCCGAAAAAAAATATTCTCAAACATGACTTTTTGGGTGTAAAATGGGCCAAAAAGTACGCTGGTGCAGATGGTTTGTTAAAACGTGGCTTAGAAATGGACTTACGAGCCTTTTTCTCTCAACTCAGTATTTGAAAAAACACTAAGGCTAACATATGACTTTTTTTTTCACTTCGGACTCCAAAAAAAAATATGCTCAAACATGACTTTTTGGGTGTAAAATGGACCGAAAAACATGCTGGTGCAGACGGTTTGGTCATACGTTGCTTCAAAATGGACTTATAAGCCACTTTCTCTCAGCTCAGGATTTGAAAAAACACTAAGGCTAACATATGACTTTTTTTTCATTTCGGACTCCGAAAAAATATATGCTCAAACATGACTTTTTGGGTTTAAAACGGGCCATAAAACATGCCAGTGCAGACAGTTTGGACATATTTGGCTTCAAAATGGACTTATAAGCCTGTTTCTCTCAGCTAATGGATTTGAAAAAACACTAAGGCTAACCTATGACTTTTTTCCATTTCAGACTCTGAAAAAACAATATGGTCAAAAGTGACTTTTTGGGTGTAAGACGGGCCATAAAACATGCTAGTGTAGACGGTTTGTTAAAACGTGGCTTCAAAATGGACTTACGAGCCACTTTCTCTCAGCTCAGGATTTGAAAAAACACTAAGGATAACATATGACTTTTTTTCCCTTTCAGTCTCCGAAAAAATATATGCTCAAACATGACTTTTTGGGTGCAAAACGGGCCATAAAAAATGCTGGTGCAGACGGTTTGGTCATATTTGGCTTCAAAATGGACTTATAAGCCTTTTTCTCTCAGCTCAGGATTTGAAGAAACACTAAGGCTAACATATGACTTTTTTTCCAGTTCGGACTCCAAAAAAAAATATGCTCAACATGACTTTTTGGGTGTAAAATGGGCCAAAAAACATGCTGGTGTAGACGGTTTGGACATATTTGGCTTCAAAATGGACTTATAAGCCTGTTTCTCTCAGCTAATGGACTTGAAAAAACACTAAGGCTAACCTATGACTTTTTTCCATTTCAGACTCTGAAAAAAAATATGGTCAAAAGTGACTTTTTGGGTGTAAAAGGGGCCATAAAACATGCTGGTGTAGACGGTTTGTTAAAACGTTGCTTCAAAATGGACTTACGAGCCTTTTTCTCTCAGCTCAGGATTTGAAAAAACACTAAGGCTTACCTATGACTTTTTTTTTCACTTCGGACTCCAAAAAAAAATATGCTCAAACATGACTTTTTGCGTTTAAAACGGGCCATAAAACATGCTAGTGCAGACGGTTTGGACATATTTGGCTTCAAAATGGACTTATAAGCCTGTTTCTCTCAGCTAATGGATTTGAAAAAACACTAAGGCTAACATATGACTTTTTTTCAAGTTCGGACTCCGAATAAAAATATGCTCAAACATGACTTTTTGGGTGCAAAACGGGCCAAAAAACATGCTGGTGCAGACGGTATGGTCAGACGTTGCTTCAAAATGCACTTATAAGCCTTTTTCTCTCAGCTCATGATTTGAAAAAACACTAAGGCTAACATATGACTTTTTTTCCAGTTCGGACTCCGAATAAAAATATGCTCAAACATGACTTTTTGGGTGCAAAACGGGCAATAAAACATGCTGGTGCAGACGGTTTGGTCATATTTGGCTTCAAAATGGACTTATAACCCTTTTTCTCTCAGCTCAGGATTTGAAAAAAACACTAAGGCTGACATATGACTTTTTTTCGATTTCGGACTCCGAAAAAATATATCCTCAAACATGACTGTTTGGGTTTAAAACGGGCCATAAAACATGCCAGTGCAGACGGTTTGTTAAAACGTGGCTTCAAAATGGACTTATAAGCCTGTTTCTCTCAGCTAATGGATTTGAAAAAACACTAAGGCTAACCTATGACTTTTTTCCATTTCAGACTCTGAAAAAAAATATGGTCAAAAGTGACGTTTTGGGTGTAAGACGGGCCATAAAACATGCTAGTGTAGACGGTTTGTTAAAACGTGGCTTCAAAATGGACTTACGAGCCACTTTCTCTCAGCTCAGGATTTGAAAAAACACTAAGGCTAACATATGACTTTTTTTTCACTTCGGACTCCAAAAAAAAATATGCTCAAACATGACTTTTTGGGTGTAAAATGGGCCAAAAAACATGCTGGTGCAGACGGTTTGGTCATATTTGGCTTCAAAATGGACTTATAAGCCTTTTTCTCTCAGCTCAGGATTTGAAAAAACACTAAGGCTAACATATGACTGTTTTTCCCTTTCAGTTTCCGAAAAAATATATGCCCAAACATGACTTTTTGGGTGCAAAACGGGCCATAAAAAATGCTGGTGCAGACGGTTTGGTCATATTTGGCTTCAAAATGGACTTATAAGCCTTTTTCTCTCAGCTCAGGATTTGAAAAAAAACTAAGGCTAACATATGACTTTTTTTCCACTTCAGACTCCGAAAAAAAATATTCTCAAACATGACTTTTTGGGTGTAAAATGGGCCAAAAAACATGCTGGTGCAGACGGTGTGGTCATACGTTGCTTCAAAATGGACTTATAAGCCACTTTCTCTCAACTCAGTATTTGAAAAAACACTAAGGCTAACGTATGACTTTTTTTCCATTTCGGACTCCGAAAAAAAATATGCTTAAACATGACTTTTTGGGTGTAAAACAGGCCATAAAACATGCCAGTGCAGACGGTTTGGACATATTTGGCTTCAAAATGGACTTATAAGCCTTTTTCTCTCAGCTAATGGATTTGAAAAAACACTAAGGCTAACCTATGACTTTTTTTCCATTTCAGACTCTGAAAAAAAATATGGTCAAAAGTGACTTTTTGGGTGTAAAACGGGCCAAGAAAGATGCTGGACCAGACAGTTTGGTCATATTTGGCTTCAAAATGGACTTAAAAGCCTTTTTCTCTCAGCTCAGGATTTGAAAAAACACTAAGGCTAACATATGACTTTTTTTCCACTTCAGACTCAGAAAAAAAAATATGCTCAAACATGACTTTTTGGGTTTAAAACGGGCCAAAAAACATGCTAGTGCAGACGGTTTGGTCATATTTGGCTTCAAAATGGACTCACGAGCATTTTTCTCTCAGCTCAGGATTTGAAAAAACACTAAGGCTAACCTATGACTTTTTTTTTCACTTCGGACTCAAAAAAAAAAAAAAATGCTCGAACATGTCTTTTTTGGTGTAAAACGGGCCATGAAATATGCTGGTGCAGAAGGTTTGGTCATATTTGGCTTCAAAATGGACTTATAAGCCTTTTTCTCTCAACTCAGTATTTGAAAAAACACTAAGGCTAACATATGACTTTTTTTTCCCTTTCGGACTCTGAAAAAAAATATGCTCAAACATGACTTTTTGGATGTAAAATGGGCCAAAAAACATGCTGGTGTAGACGGTTTGGTCATAAGTTGCTTCAAAATGGACTTATAAGCCTGTTTCTCTCAACTCAGTATTTTAAGAAACACTAAGGCTAACATATGACTTTTTTTTCACTTCGGACTCCAAAAAAAAATATGCTCAAACATGACTTTTTGGGTGTAAAATGGGCCAAAAAACATGCTAGTGCAGACGGTTTGGTCATGTTTGGCTTCAAAATGGACTTATAAGCCTTTTTCTCTCAACTCAGGATTTGAAAAAACACTAAGGCTAACATATGACTTTTTTTTTCACTTCGGACTCCAAAAAAAAAAATATGCTCAAACATGACTTTTTGGGTGTAAAATGGACCGAAAAACATGCTGGACCAGACAGTT